>CM046363.1:9670637-9699653 GCA_025413025.1 Ficus hispida
GCATTTTTTCTTCCTCTTAGTTTTCTCTTTCTATTCTTAATTTCTTTTCTCAGTTTCTCTACTTGTTTCCTCCCCACTCAATTATTATTTTACTAGCTCTGATACCAATTGACATAGGATTTGAAAAAAAAAAATAATGAAATCGTTTTGGGAAACTTATGTACACTCAAATAAAAAACTAGAATATTAAACTAACATCGTTCTTTCCTTGAAACGAAAAAAAAATAATAATGAAATCGTTTTGGGAAACTTATGTACACTCAAATAAAAAACTAGAATATTAAACTAACATCGTTCTTTCCTTGAAACGAAGAAAATGAACCTGAACCAGTTATAATAATAATTATTATTATCGTCGTTGTTGTTTGATTGCCTTTCAGGCTTCGGTTTTCGGCTTCTGACGAATTAAAGGCCGAGAATATTGTGGGATTTTAATAAGAACAAGATACGACAAAAGAGTAAGCTTGGAACAATATTGAAAGATTGCTGTAATATTTGGCTAAAAAATTTCAATTTTGAAGAGTTTTTCCAACGTGTTTTAAATAATCCCAGAAATATGACAGTGTGACTTATGATATATATGAATAAGAGGACAGATTAAGCTGCATCTGAGTTGAAATGAAACTGCAGAAAGAAGAAAAGAATGAGTAAAAATAAGCTGCTTTTCTATTGACTACCGACATTAACTGCACAATTTAAATCAGGTTGTTATTATCCAACCTCATTAATATACATTGGAATCCTCTCTTTCATCTCTATTTTTGGTTGAAAACAGTCTCTCACTTCCAAACCCGAACTCTTCCACCTTTGGTTACTCATATTAGGGATTTAATTCTCAAACGTTTTAAGTTCATGAATTAAAAAATAAAATAAAAGAAGTCTCCTCATGTTCATTTGCTTTTTCTTAACACTTCCTCCCTTCTAGATTCATAACAAAACAAAGAAAGGACTAACATGATATAAATGAGTAGATGCTCGATAACATGATCGTAAATAACTCTTGCTTAGATTGTTCGCTTCTACCAACTCCAAGGTTCGAGTTTTGACAAGTATGTTTTGTCTTATAGCCTTTAACCAAAAAGTGTATGTGCAGTTGCTTTTGAAGGTTGTTAGCTATTAAAAACTTAGGGTCCGTTTGGGGTGTAAGTTTAAACTTATACCCATTAATTAAATTTTTGTTTTTTTCTGAAATTTTTTTTTATCTTTTCTAAAAAAATCATCAAAAATTATTATTGAAACTTAAAAATCTCAACTCAAACTTACACTCCAAACTAATCCTTAGAACCAGCGACCCTTGTTATCCCACATATAATTCCAGTAGACTGTAATATGACATTAAAAGGAGACGTGAATGTAACACTGATATATATATATATATATATATATATATTTTTGTAAAATAATAACAATAAAAGAATACATGGTATAAACGAGCAGCGTTGCCCTCAAATAAATGGCCCCACGTATTACTAAGACACAAGTAGGGCACGTATATACAACTTGAACAAACTCCTTAAAAGACATGGCCAACAAAGTTTGTGGTTCACAAGATAGAAAGTCCTCATTAATGCTAGTTCTGATAAAACCATATCCACTTTTTCTCAAATGGGTTCACTTTTTGGTTTCTGTACACGTAGTTAAAGCGCATATGGGTGGGTCCCAGCTTTCCAAGAGCAAGATTGAAATGGGCATGTGCCTCTCACATGCAAATGGGCCAACTGCTTTTTCCTTGGCACATGGGTGAGATAAGATCATTTGCAAGTACGAGTCCCCACATTTTGTCATTAAACAGTTACTCGCGGGTTTTACGACCGCTGGTGGGGGTATCATGGTGATAAAATCTTTCTTAAGAGTCTATTTTTATCCGTTTAACAGTTTTAATTGTGACATATACAAGAGTTTGTCGGTTTTTTGACATAAATTATATATTTATAAACTCTTAATTTTAAACTGGTAAGAGTTTATGATATTCTCATTTCATATGTAATCCCTATAGATTCTTCTAATAAAGTATAAACGGGTATTATAGCGATGCAGCTACCAAAAAAGAAGTGACTCATGGGCTTTGGCAATAAATATTTTTGCACATGTGAATGGGAAAGATTATGTTAATAAACGAGACTTTATTTGGTACTAAAAATTATGATGTGACAGATTGAGTTAAAATAATTGACTCTATGTCTAATATTCGCAGAATCTATTCTATTTATTATGAAACATTATCTCAACAGATTGCTTGAAAGCAGGAAAATGTGATTAAAACATTTTCTCTGCTAGTACTCAAAACAAAGTTTCAAATATTAAACTATCCATGGCAGTGCCAGAAAGTAGTTGCAAAATTTCCGTAGTTTCAAAATTTCCCTTGAAAAGAAAAAAATAAAATAAAATAAGAAAGTTGTTTCATTGATCAACCTTTCTTGTAAAGGGAACTGATTATGAAGATTTATTGTAAAAGGGCTTGGCGAAGATTAAGCATATATATATATATGTATGAATATATTTATATTTAACATGGAGCATTTTATTTGTTTTAGTTTGGTCGAACATGTAGAAAACACAGAGCCTAGGATGAAACTTCAAAAAAGAAAAAAAAAAAGTTTTATCATGAGGGATATATATGATATATTACTAATAGAAGAAAAGATTAGCACATTCTCAACACTTATAAATTGACACCCACTAAATATATTATTATTGAGACTACCACAAATGACATGATAAGCGATCCAACATATGAATTCACATACCAAATATACAAGTCTAGAATCCAATCTTGGTTGAAAAATCATGCACACTTGGTATCATCACGTGTGAAACAGATAAAAATCGAACCCTAATTAGTAATATAAAGAGCCTTAATTAAACTTCCCGCAATCATTATGCCAAACACCGACTATGAAGGGGTTGGAAAGAACAGAGGGACATGTCACGTAAGGTTAAAACTTGGCAGTGCTGAACTTTTTCTGAATCAACTTTACACGTACGCACTACTATTCCCAACTACCAAGAACTGCCTATAAATACCATCCTCTTCTTTCATAGCTTCTCAAACTACTTCAAAGTTCAAAAAAAAAAAAAAAAAAAAAATCACTCTTCTTCACTTTTCTTCTTTCTTATCCAAATTAATATGGCTAGAAACTTGAGCATCCTCATTCTATTTGTAGCTTTCATGCTTGTTTTCCTTGTAGAAATCCAGGTAATACCAACACACTTATTGGTGATATTCAACACCTCTTTTACACTGAATGTATATATCTGCATTATATATAAAGTAGAAAATCGTTTGTATTTTTGTTCTTTGGTTATATATACATTAGCTCAGGACATGAAATTTGAATTCTACATCTTATAATTACTCTCGGTTCTGATTCCAGGCTTTGAAGGTGGAGACACAAGCCTCACAGAACAAACCAGCGGTGAGAAAAGACATATTTATATATTAATATATATATTTAAATATATGTTAAGCTTTTTTTTTTCCTGTCCTCAACAAAAGTGTAAAATCACCAAAAAAAAATTACACCATTTTTGTAACCTTTTCATATGGTTAACAATACTTTCTCTGCTATATTTTCAGTACGGCTCTACGCAAGGCAGCCTCCATCCTCAAGGTCGGTAAAAAATGCATCTCTTATGTGATCTAATTTTACTTTTCACTCACTTGATGGTCAGAAGTATATTTTTATTTATGCAAGAGCACAATTTTGAAAAAATAAAAATAAAAAAAATAAGAGAGAACGAAGTAAATAATAGTTTTTAGAAAATTATTGAAGAAATAGTAAGATTTAAATATTTGAAGTAAATAACAGTGAATAAAAAATTTACAATATAAATTATTTATTTATTGTCTTAATATGTATTTATCTAGTAAATTTATAATTTACCTAGTAAATTAACCATTTACTTCAACTATTTTAAACTTTTCTATTTACTTTAATAATTTTTGTAAAAATTAGTTTTTATTATAATTTCCCAAAAAGTGAAAAGTGCCATGTATTACTATGTTGTCAAAGATCTTCTCTTCGATTGAGCATTTTATTATTTTACGATTTATTGTTGATGAAGAAATGACCATGGTCGTATGTATTTTTTTGCTATTTATTTCGTGGTCCCTGCAGTGACTTTTTGTAATTTTTTTTGGTGCCAAGAATCCTAATGTTCGTGTCATTGCAAATTAGTAATGTTTCATTTGACATTAAAATTTAACTCCTACTAAACTGTATTTTTTCATATCAGTTTTTGTATTCTTCTAAAAAATCAAACAAAAATGAAAATTAATTTTTAAAAAGTTAACCAATATTTTAATTTAAAAATTTCATTTCCAACGGACGAGCCAAATGCAATCTAAGTTAATTATTAAAATCGGACTACAATACATTTAATTACTTACTGAATTGTACAATGTATTTTCAGATATTAGACGATGAAAATCAGGATCCCATCAAAAAGCTTTACTGGGTCCCATATTAAAGCACCATAAATTTTAATGTAGCCAAGTCGATTTTTACATCATTTAACATATGGTATATCAATGTACAACCGAAAAAGATCAGCCATATCGCAACTTTGACCCAATTTTGTAGTAGTTACAGTCAAGTGGTATGATCAAAGTTCATTACTATTATTGGTTTATAGCATGATCAAGTTATTATAATTTTTTTTTCCTAATTCGAAATGTTATACTTTCACTATTGAAAAAAAAGAAAAAAAAATCGGGGAGAGAAAAGGTTAACATAGAATGTGTTTTGGTGTTCAGAGTGCGGGCCGCGTTGCACGGGTCGGTGCTCGGCGACAGCGTACAAGAAGCCATGCATGTTCTTTTGCCAGAAGTGTTGCGCAAAGTGCCTGTGCGTGCCTCCGGGGACATATGGGAACAAACAACTCTGCCCTTGCTACAATAACTGGAAGACCAAGAGGGGAGGCCCCAAATGTCCCTGATTTCCTAGCTTTCAACATCCAATCCATTTAATTATATATATATATATATATATTTTTACGAGAGAACTCTCCTTTCCAGTAGCACCGTTAGATAATCGGACGAGAGAATTCTCTTTATTTGTCTTTAGCTTTTTATTTCTCTCTCGAACGGTTTATATTACACTCTTTTTCAAGTCATGCTGATCACTTGTATATGACTAATGATATTTGGCTCTGTAATATTTTAACTCCGGAAGAATGTGGCAAGTGCAATTAAAAACCGCTGCTCTTCATTTATTTACCCAAGAAAAAGAAACTGCAAAAGTGGGACCCATTGTCTAGAGGTGACTGGCCGTCTGGGCCCGACTTCTTGGTAGTTGTCTTTTTACAGTAGATGAGAGTTGTACAATGTTTCGGAGCCCATGCGGAGCTACAGAAACCAGAGCTATACTGCAACGCTCTCTATATATTTGTCTAAGAGATTTAATAGTTTTTAATTAATTATAACTCCCTAGCTGTGGATTACTTTGCTATTGTTTTTGTTTTAGATATTTCTAGAGAACCTCTACATATGTATAATTAATTTCCAATGATGCATTTTGTAATGTCACATTTTTATGTTATATATTAACCCTATTATGCGAGTTTATTTGGATATTGTCTTCTCTTATTATTACTATTTTTTTTTGTTACATGTCATCCTATAATTTCCTATTAAAATAAAACATAACTACAACGTTTTTCTCTTTCTTTTTAAATGACTCAACATTTTGGAGGGAATATGAAAAGTTTTGAGCTCTCTCTTTTACATTTTTTTTTCAAATTTTTAACTTTTTCTATATATTTATATTTTTTTGAGAGATTAATTTTCATATTGTAAATATTATTATTTTTTGAAATGGGAATCACCACCAAGCTACCAAAATAAAAATAAAATATCCTCCAAAATCAAACCTTCATATGTAAAATGACTTCAACTGTTGCAGCAGTTAATCACGTCTGATAATAGAATCGTGATAATAGAATCGTTCACCACAATATTGACCCTGGAGGCCACAACTATTTACTGCAAATTGAAGCCCTTCGCGAACGGCCAAGCATTAAGCTAAGAAATAAAGGAGGATAAGCACCATAAATCTACTTCGTCATAACACTCGATACCAAGCCTTGTCCATCTCAAATCACCGTCCCAAGATTACCATCAAATACAGTACCATAGACGCATTTAACATTAAATTTTAAAAACACACGGATTGAATGGCAGAGGGGAAGGGGTAATCACTACTTGAGCTTGTTGGTAATTGTAATTCCATTTGCTTAGGGGGCGTTTGT
This sequence comes from Ficus hispida, assembly GCA_025413025.1. Lineage (NCBI taxonomy): Eukaryota > Viridiplantae > Streptophyta > Magnoliopsida > Rosales > Moraceae > Ficus > Ficus hispida. The sequence continues at coordinate 9,676,887 of CM046363.1, forward strand.
GGTTTCTTCTTCCGATGGAGTTTTGACATCTTAACTCTAAAATTCCCAAATCTATAACTCATTTTTTCTCTCTTTCATTTTAAAAAAATCCAAACTTTAAAAGTTTGTAACTTTCTTATTTTAAATCAAAATTTTGGCTTTATCTTTCTCTTTAATTTTGATCTCTAAACTTATTTATATATAGAGTTACACTCCTATGAAAATTATTTCTATGATCACTAACATTAGTTTCCTCATACACTTACTTCTTCAAATAAAATTCCTACGATCTCAAGCATCAATTTCCTTCTGCATTGCTTCGTCAAATATAATCTGTTCGTCAGAGATTTTGATATATAGTTTTATTTATTTTTCTTATTTTTCTAAAAATCAGAAGGAGAAGTTCTTTTCATACTGGAGTAGGTAAAACTATAGTCATTATGGAACTAATCAACAACATTGCCAAAGCTCATGGAGGTGTATCCGTATTTGGCGGTGTAGGTGAGTGCACCTTTCAAAATTAAAGAAGCAATCACTTGATTTCTCCTTTAATCACAATTATATATATTTCTTAATAATATAAATAATTTTTTTTTAAAAAAATCCTTAACCCGAGCATATGAAAATCCCTAATCTGAACAAACCCTAATTTTCATATCCTCCCACTACAAGAATTTTGACTTTAAGAAACCAAACTTTTTGATACCAAAAAAAGTTTGGTAACAGAAAATGGACTTTCCGTTACCAAATTTTAGTATCAGAAAGGTATGGATATTTTGTTATTAACTTTGGTAGCAAAAACAACACAATCCGCTACCAAATTTTTTTGGTAACAGATGACAAGGCGGGAATTGAATTTTGGTTCCCGTCGAAAACATTTTGCTACCAAATTACTATTTGGTAACAAAATGTTAACATTCCGCTACCAAGATTTGGTAGCAAATTATAAACTGTTGCTACCAAAATTATTTTGGTAGCAAAAACATTGGCGGGAAGCCAAAATTTTTCCCGCTAATATCATTTGCTATCAAATTCCATTTGGTAGCAAACGGTGAAATTTCGCTATCAAAATTTTGATAGCAGAATATAAATTTCTGCTACCAAATTTTGGTGGCCCAATCTCAATTTTTGCTACCAAACTTTTTTTGGTAGCAAAAACGTTGGCGGGAAGTCAAATTTTTTCCTGCTCAACTCATTTGCTACTAAATTTTTTTGGTAGCAAATAGTACATTTTGCTACCAAAGTTTGGAAGTAGAATATCAGTTTCTGTCACCAAATTTTGGTAGCTAAATATATCTTTTGCTACTAAACATATTTTGATAGCAATAATTTTCCCCCAAAGTCATCTGCTACCAAATTTCTTTTGGTAACAAATTATGATATTTTGCTACCAAACCCAAATTTGGTAGCAAAAACATGTTTTTGGCAATCAAATTAATATTTGGTAGCAAAATATATGCTTTTCTGTTACCAAATTTTGGTAGCCTAAATCAAGAATCCATTACCAAAGTAATATTTTGGTGGCAGAAAGCCATCTTTTGCTACCAAAAGTTACGTTTGATAGTAAATCTTCACAAAAGTTTATAATTTCATATTTTAGACTTGTAATTTTTTTTTAATTTTTTGTTTATAGTTTTTTATGAATAGGTTTGATATAAAATTTGTAACAATAATATGTTTTATATGAATAAATTTATTTGGTGATTTATCTTTTTTTTGTAGGACATATAAGTTGGTATACTATGTACTAAGTATATATATTATATATAAAGTAGACAATATATATATTTATGATAGTATCATATTACTTTATTATATAGAATAAGATATATCATATTGAAATCTATATTTCATATTATAATGTGGCTAAAAAAATGATTTTAAATAAATTTTTATTATCAAATGATAATTTTTTTTATTTTAAAAAATTTTTTCTTTTTGCTACCCAACTTGGGTTTGGTAGCAAAATACATGTTTTTGGCAACTAAATTAATATTTGGTAACGAAATATATGCTTTTTTGCTACCAAATTTTGGTGGCCTAAAACAAGAATTTGTTACCAAATTAATATTTTGGTGGCGGAAAGCCATCTTTTGCTACCAAAAGTTACATTTGGTAGCAAGTCTTCAAAAAAGTTTCTAATTTCATATTTTAGACTTGTAATTCTTTTTTTATTTTTTGTTTATAGTTTTTCATGAATAGGTTTGATACAAAGTTTGTAACAATAATATGTTTTATATGAACAAATTTATTTGGTGATTTATCTCTTTCTTGTAGGATATATAAGTTGGTATGCTATGTACTAAGTATATATATTATATATAAAGTAGACAATGTATATACTTATGATAGTATCATATTACTTTATTATATAGAATAAGATATATCATATTAAAATCTATATTTCATATTATAATGTGGCTAAAAAAATGGTTTTACATAAATTTTTATTATCAAATGATAATTTTTTTTATTTTTAAAAAATTTGCCTTCTTGCTACCAAACTTGGGTTTGGTAACAAAATACATGTTTTTGGCAACCAAATTAATATTTGGTAACGAAATATATGTTTTTTTGCTACCAAATTTTGGTGGCCTAAAACAAGAATATGTTACCAAATTAATATTTTGGTAGCGGAAAGCCATCTTTTGCTACCAAAAGTTACATTTGGTAGCAAATATTCAAAAAAGATTCTAATTTCATATTTTAGACTTGTAATTTTTTTTTTTATTTTTTGTTTATAGTTTTTCATGAATAGGTTTGATACAAAGTTTGTAACAATAATATGTTTTATATGAACAAATTTATTTGGTGATTTATCTCTTTCTTGTAGGACATATAAGTTGGTATGCTATATATTATATATAAAGTAGACAATGTATATACTTATGATAGTATCATATTACTTTATTATATAGAATAAGATATATCATATTAAAATCTATATTTCATATTATAATGTGGCTAAAAAAATGGTTTTACATAAATTTTTATTATCAAATGATAATTTTTTTTATTTTTAAAAAATTTGCCTTCTTGCTACCAAACTTGGGTTTGGTAACAAAATACATGTTTTTGGCAACCAAATTAATATTTGGTAACGAAATATATGTTTTTTTGCTACCAAATTTTGGTGGCCTAAAACAAGAATATGTTACCAAATTAATATTTTGGTAGCGGAAAGCCATCTTTTGCTACCAAAAGTTACATTTGGTAGCAAATATTCAAAAAAGATTCTAATTTCATATTTTAGACTTGTAATTTTTTTTATTTTTTGTTTATAGTTTTTCATGAATAGGTTTGATACAAAGTTTGTAACAATAATATGTTTTATATGAACAAATTTATTTGGTGATTTATCCCTTTCTTGTAGGACATATAAGTTGGTATGCTATGTACTAAGTATATATATTATATATAAAGTAGACAATGTATATACTTATGATAATATCATATTACTTTATTATATAAAATAAGATATATCATATTGAAATCTATATTTCATATTATAATATGGCTAAAAAAATGGTTTTACATAAATTTTTATTATCAAATGATAATTTTTTTTTATTTTTAAAAAATTTGCCTTCTTGCTACCAAATGTTTGGTAGCAAAATACATGTTTTTGGCAACCAAATTAATATTTGGTAACGAAATATATGCTTTTTTGCTACCAAATTTTAGAGGCCTAAACAAGAATCTGTTACCAAATTAATATTTTGGTAGCGGAAAGCCATCTTTTGCTACCAAAAGTTACATTTGGTAGCAAATCTTCAAAAAAGATTCTAATTTCATATTTTAGACTTGTAATTTTTTTTTTAATTTTTTGTCTATAGTTTTTCATGAATAGGTTTGATACAAAGTTTGTAACAATAATATGTTTTATATGAACAAATTTATTTGGTGATTTATCTTTTTCTTGTAGGACATATAAGTTGGTATGCTATGTACTAAGTATATATATTATATATAAAGTAGACAATGTATATTCTTATGATAGTATCATATTACTTTATTATATAGAATAAGATATATCATATTGAAATATATATTTTATATTATAATGTGGCTAAAAAAATGGTTTTACATAAATTTTTATTATCAAATGACAAGTTTTTTTATTTTTAAAAAAATTTTCTTCTTGCTACCAAACTTGGGTTTGGTAGCAAAATACATGTTTTTGGCAACCAAATTAATATTTGGTAACGAAATATATGATTTTTTGCTATCAAATTTTGATGGCCTAAAGCAAGTATCCATTACCAAAGTAATATTTTGGTGACGGAAAGTCATTTTTTGCTACCAAAAGTTACATTTGGTAGGAAATCTTAAAAAAAGTTTATAACCTTATATTTTAGACCTGTAAATTTTTTAAAATTTTTTTTATAGTTTTTCATGAATATGTTTGATACAAAGTATGTAACAATAATATGTTTCATATGAACAAATAATGTATATACTTATGATAGTATCCTATTATTTTATTATATAAAATAAGATATATCTTCTTGAAATATATATTTCATATTATAATGTGGCCAAAAAATGGGTTTAAATAAATTTTTGTTATCAAACGATATTTTTCTCATTTTATTAAAAAATTTCTTTTGGCTACCAAACCCAAATTTGATAGCAAAATACATGTTTCAAGCTACCTAATTATTATTTGATAGTAAAATGAATGCTTTTTGGCTGATAAATTTTGATGGTCGTAGATGTTGCATGTTTTTCTTCGCTAGTGGGGCGCGCGCTGCCTGGGGTGCGCATTGTCTGGGCGCGCGGTGCTGGGCTGCACTGCTGGGCTGGACGTGCGCTGGCTATGCGCCTCCGCTGCGGGCTTCCCGCCCGATTTTTATCTGTAACAAAATCAAAAACTTCATTTATTTCAAAAACCCCCCACACAGTGCTCTCTCTCTCTAACTCTCTCGACCTAGCTCTCTCTCCCAAATTTCTTTGCACCTTTCCCACCAGTACTCCATGGAATCAAACTCAGCAAATTAAAATGCCTAAGACGCTTAAACGATATCGCCCACCCACACGCCTGCCACAACCAAATCTTCCCCCAATCGGACTCCACCTTTGGCCTAACCTCAAGCCGAATCTGCTACAGCCCCGAATCTGCTATTAGACACTTCACCGCACCGTGCCTTCACCGCGCCATCATCAGACCTTCGTCACGCCGTCAGCAGACCTTTGCCGTCCGATTGCTGCTCCGTCACCAGCTTCACCGTCCCATCTCTGTCAGCAGACCTTCGCCGTGAAATTGCTCTGACCAGCCAACAGAAAATTCGGTAAATCTTACAAGGTAAAAATCCGTGAAAACCCAAAAGTATTTATATGAAATCCCCTAATCAAGATCCAAAAATTTATGTTTATTATTATTATTATTTTGGATTTCAGATTTATATTTTGGTTTTAGATATAGATAAGAGTTGGATCTTTGTGACGAATCAATTTTCGGAGACGTATAGGAGTGGAGTGAAAATATTTCTTGAACAAGTACGTAGTCATGTAGATGAGGAAGGAAAGTATCGTTGTCCTTGTAAAAACCCTAAATAGGAAAAATGTCTACAAAAAAAAAAAAAAAAACAAAAAATATTATGAAGCAACTAGTTTCAGAAGCTTTCTTGAATAACCCATTCTTCCTTAACTTATGCTATTGGCTCCATAGACTCCTAGAAGACTCTGTTGCTAATTGTGCCTCTAGGATAAGAGCTGCTTCTATCTTGCATTCAACCAGATATCACTACAAATGACAATTTGTTCTAGGATGGGTGAAAAGGATGTATTAGTAACATATAGGTAACAATGCATTTCAAATAGAATAAAATGAAACATCAACTTTGAACAAACAAACTATATGAAACGGTTCACATGACTTAAGCTTTAGCATAACCTTGAAAAAGTGAAAACTAAAAAGCATAACTGATTCAAACTAAAACTTGGAAGGCAGAGAATCCAAAAAAATGAGTAAAACAGGAGAACTATTTGATGAAAGTAATATCAGCAGCATTAAAAATATAAAGATAGGTCTACCTTATCTATGCTTATTATACTAACTATTGGTTGCAAAAGAATTTCGATTGGTAATTAAAGAAGGTAAGCCACACTATCCTTGCTTTTTAGTCTTTTCTTTTTCGTGTTTTCATCTTAAATTTCTTACTTCCAAAGTTATTCACCTTTTTCAGTACAGAAATGAAAGTACAAGAATGCTTGGTAGTTTGTACCTTGAAGTCAGGTTTTCAAACCCACGGAGAAAACAGAGTGTATATATAAGTTAAAAGAAAAGGTAAAACAAAGAACAATTAAATAAGAATCCACAACAGATACAATAGCATTAAATCAGCTGATTGGCAGTGGACGTGCATCAACTGCTTTGGAAATGAAGAATGGCAGGTAAATAAACAACTTAACTAAATAATGGGACATTGGTTGAAGAATGTGCGTTTTGATATACAAATTGTTTCAATGTGTTATGTTGTGATGGTATTTAGTTACATTTAAATGTCTCTTTTTGCATTTATGTAGAAAAAATCAAAGGTTTATTTAGAAAATCATTCCAAAAACCCCGCACGGTATTTAGGTGGCTCAAGATCTATAGTTCAACATTTGGATGAAGTTCATGTAATAAACTTTTACTCACTTAACTATGTTACCACTTAAAACCATTAACTTTTTTTTTTTTTGGGTTAATTAACAAATAATGATTTCTATGTAGAACATACATTTGAGTTCTGATTCGAATACTTCGGGAGGGTACTTTGAGGTCTTCAAAAAAACTCATTGGAGCGACGCACGGGGACGGACAACTAAGAGAGCAAAGGAAGATTATGTAAATAACCAAACACTTAATCTTTTTTTTTATTGTTTGTTTTTTTAATTCTAACTTCTAAGTTTAACACACCGATCCTAATGCCGGACCAAATGATCAAGATTCGCGACGCTCGTTTAAGTGAACAATCAGAGGGGTCGCAACTTGACTCTGATGTAGAGGAAGAAATTTACTCTCAAGTTTTGTCGAGCACGCAGTATGAAAAATATGGTTTCAAGCATGGTATAGGTCCTGTACCAAGACAAGCATCACAAGCTCTCAAATCGGGATGACCAAGATATGAAAGCCTTCAAAACGAAATTTGGGAAGGCAAACTTTGTATGGCAGACATGGAAGACCAGTTGAAAGAATAAAGGGAGCTCATTCAAAATCTACTTCAGCGGCTTAATGTGCCATCAAATCATCCTGGATTGACCCTCCCAAGAAACGAAGATCTGCCACCACCGCCAGCTCTGGCCGCAGTTTATTAGTTTTTTTTTTCTTCTTACTAGATTAAGTGTTTACCAGTACAATATTTAGTAGGTCACAAGTATTTGGATTTACTTAGGTATGCCTATTTTAATATTTTGTTTGGGATATTTGGCATTTTGCTTAAGTTAATATTGGGTATTTTGTCAATTAATTTTGATTTTCTTATATATATTTTGGGAAAAAATACAAGTATATTAATTTGTTTAAATTTTGGTGGCCTAAAATATTTGATAGCAAAAATTTAGTTTTTTTGCCCTTTTTGTTACCAAATATTTGGTGGCTAAAACATAAGAATTCGTTACCAAATACCTTTCACTACCCAAATTTTGGTACCTAAATCTTGTACATTTTGCTACCAAAAATTTGGTTTCTAAATATCATACTTTTCACTACCAAAATATTTGGTAACTAAATCTCATATATTTTGCTACCAAAGATTTGGTAACGGAATCTTATACTATTTGTTACCAAATATATTTTGCTACCAAAAACTTTAGTAACTAACTCACATATTTTTTGCTACCAAAGACCTTTTGTTACTAAAAATTCGGTAACTGAATCTCCAACTTTTTGCTACCGAAATACATTTTGTTACCAAAATTTTGGTTCCCAAAAAGGGATACTTTTTGTTACCAAATACATTTTGCTACCAAATTTTTTGGTAATCGAATATCACACATTTCGCTACCAAATACAATTTGTTACCAAAATAAATTTTGGTAACAAAAAGTATTTGTTACCAAATTTTTAGTAGCAAATACTTTTTGCGACTCATTTTCTGCTATCAAATTTTTTTAGTAGCAAAAACAATTTGTTACCAAAAATAGGACTTTCAGCTACCCATTTTTGGTAACAAAAAACCGAATTTCTTGTAGTGTCCCTTCACCACCTCACGGCTGCAGGAGAGAGAAGATAAGGAGGCCATGATAGTGGTGGTGGAGCGAGTTTGCTGGCGGAGACACGGTGGTGGCAGAGATTGCGAGGTGTGAGATTGTGATGGAGAGGGAAAGAGAGAAGAGAGAGCACATGGTAGATAAAAGCGTAATGGAGCCGTTGTCAGTACCACTGCCAACCACAAGAGAGAGAAACTGCGCGACAGAGAGAGAAAGTGGGATCCACTGCAAGGTAGATCTCCATAGCATCCGCGATCAACGAAGTCGACGTTAGAATTGCGGTAGCTTTGATCTCGCGATGGTCACAAGGTAGTGGCTGAGATCTTCGAATCTTCGTGATCTCAGTAGCTAATTGGATCTCTCCACTAATGAATGTTGCGGTCTCCGGTTGTCGGAGAGTATTATGATAGAATAATTAGAATACTCTTCGAAAAAGAGTATTCTATCATAATACGTTGGTCTACTATTGAAATATTTTAATATATTTAAATCGAAATACCGGATTTTTTTTGTTATTTACGAATATTTTTTTTTACCTCAAATTATTTCAAATGTAAATTTTAATTACTTATTTCTTATATACTAAGTTATCATATTATAATTTTCAATTTATCAAAAGAATCACAAGAATATAAAATAATCGCCAAAAATAACTATAATGAAAATAACTTAATAATTATAACAAACAACTAAAAGTAAAGAAAATAAAAAAAGAAGCCTTTTGAATAAAAACACTTGATTGGGTCTGCTTATTAAATTTTACAAATAAGATTATCAACAATTGTTTTGTGCTCATGGAATTAATTAATGTTGGAATTGGTAATTTTGAACGTCTCTATCATATGACATTTTGGTATATATCTCATATATGATATTGTAAGGGAGGTCAAGAAAACGTTCGTTTTATCTTACTCATCAATTTTGATCTTTTTAATCATTGTATTATGTATGCGCATAAATTTTTTAATTAATAAGATCCTTAACATTAGTTTTACTCATTTAAATATTTTTATAGATACAATTTTATGATCCCTCACATCAATTTTCTTGCACAGTTTGTTTATCAATGATAAGGCATTTTGAAAAATTCAACTAAGAATATAATTTCGAGATCCACCCTGAACTAAATATAAGCTTTTTCAACACAAATTCTAAGAACATATGTTTTTACGCCTGCTACTTGAGGGAGTCCTTTCAGTTTTGACATATTCAAATTTTTTTGGCGTCACTGTCTCGTACGTGTTGAACTACAAGACCAATTTCATTAACTTCTGTGACAAGGTTGTTTTTTTTTTTTTTTTTTTTTCGATTTTGTTTTTAGAAAGCACCTAAATGACATAAATTTAAATATCAATATCATTAATATGATGACATAAAAATTTAAAATTAGATCAACATGATATAAAAATATAACTAAAATTCGTGTCATTTTAATTAATATGGACGAATTTGAGTTATGTGGTTCACTAAAATGAAAAAAAAAAAAAAAGGTAACTATATGGATAATTTTCTCGTTTTTTGTTTTTAAGATATTAGCCTAATGGAAGGTTGTTAAAGTGTAAAACGTCAATAAATTATACTCCACGACAAATTTTCTAGAGTTGAAATAAAATATAATAAATATTTTCAAATATCTTAATAACAACAAATTTTTAAGTCTTTTTTAATTTTATATCTGTAGTCTATTTTACCCTTTCGTTTACCTTTTTTTGGTAAAATTTTATCTGATTATATTAACTGTCTTTTTTAGTTAACTTATAAGTATACATGACATTTACTAAATGAAAACTGATAAACGATGATTAATATTTGTTGGGGAAAATTTTCGCAGAATGTGGAGGATACGGGGTGTTAAGTCATGGGTAAATAAAGGGGGAGGAGAGAGTGGCTGATTTAAATTAAAAAAAAAGTGACAGGTTATTTAAAAAAAATTGAAATCGAAATGTTAATTCTGTCCAGACTCTTTAAATTATATCATTACTGCAACATTTAGATACGGGGTAATTTTATCTACCCATTTTGATATAGCGGAAGAATATATTAGAATAGTAAAGCAATGGGATAAATTAGATAATCTGTTGATTTACACATAATGTCAGAAAAACCATTCAAAATTCATTGATTTACACAGAATACTGGAAGTTGACATCAAAATTCATTGACCCACAAAGAATATGGAAAATTAGAAAGATAAGAGAAAAAGCTCGAAAATTCATTCAACAACAAATATACTTTTTAACATATGGGTGGATTAATACGTTTATAGGCTAAACTGTTCCAAATGGACATGGAAAACTACAAAATATTAAGTTAGGAAAACAAATGATTATGAAAATAAAAAATAAAACAAGAAACTAATTATTTTTAGCTTAAGAATTAAGTAAAAAATAAACCTACCTTTGCTAATTGACTTTTCTTCTCTACTAACTGTCTTTGAATAAAAAACATGCTTCCCAATTTCGACACAATTTATTTCTCAATATGACTTCATCAGTTTTAGATTACCCTCATATATATATATAAAGGTATTTGAGACACATAGGACTTAGACACCTAAAGATCTTAAAATAAGATTACACCATAAGTATGGGTAATCTTAAGATTTTCATCTTATAAAGATTACCACATAACAAATTCCTCCTAAATGTATATGAATTTATTTTAAGCTTAAGTACATGAAGATTTTGTGTAAAAGTAAAATATGTATAACATTTTATATATCTATTCACCAAAACAATGTAATTTCCCTCTTTTTTCAATTGAAATCACAAAACGAGTCATTAATAATTGACACCAAGATTTTGCCAATTAATTGCCACATACCTAATCCTCATTTGTAATTAAGCCCCAAAATATTCAATTCAAAACCCTCATTTGTAATATTATGTGAGATTTTCTTCCTATTTTCTCATGCTCAAACATGTATTAGTTGATTTTCCATTGCATTTTCAGATTTTCAGACTTCCCATACCAAAAGTTTAGAATGAAACGATATCCAACAGGGTGAAAACATACTATAATTACGTTTGAAAATTTACAGTTTGTCACACAAGCAAGTTTCATAGTTTGAAAGAAAAATCAAAGGAAAAAAAAAAAAAAAACTATAAGCGTCTGACAAAAAGAGATCTGAAAAATGGAAAGTTTTGGTGTCATGGGAACCCTGATGTTTGGTAACAACGGGGTATCCTCGACATTATGTCAAATAAATGTCCACGATGTGATAATAAAATGCACCAAATTTGTCTCCAAATAAGGTCCGATGGTTCCTCCAACGGATGAATTAATGCTGCGAGATGATCAAACCCATAGATGTTCATTGTGCTTGCAGACTTGTTACTAAGAAGGTTGAAGAAATGCTCAGCATGAAAACGGCGGTCTATGGTGCAAGACATTGTGGAAATAGTTGTTCCCGAAGGAATGCAATGTGGAAGTAAGATTTTCCGTCTGATGATTTATAAATTGCTTTGTATTTTTTAGTATTTTTTTAAGTTTATTTCTATATTTTATTTTTATCATGGTCATTAGTGACAAAATATTTCTTTTGTTAGGACAGGTTGTAGAGTTCCAAATGAGCTAGAAGAGATCATTGCTTAAGAGGGGTCTTGCCGTACTTTCTGATTAATTTCCGCTTCTCTTCATGGAGATTTCATAAATGTATGAAAATATATAAGCTTAATGTTAGCAGAATATTTATGTTTCAAATATATGTACTGTATTTTCTTAAGAAAATTAACTGTGTAATTAAATTTTAGAATCTGAATGGGAACTTTAGCCTAAAGTCAATTTGTCTAGTATCGCCAAAATAATTAACTAGTTAGTTTACCCATTGAGAGTAGTTCAACGGGTGAGAGGTGCAGGTTTAGATTGAAGCTCTCCTATTTGAAACTTAAAAATATTTTCATTTCTCTTTAATAAATAAGAATTGTAGGTTTTGTTTCATAACTTTTTTTTTAAGACCTAATTAATATCATTAGACTATATGTGTCCATAATATGAATCTTCTCATGAATTTTGAAGCCTAGAAAAATTTGCCCCTACAAAAATAAATGATTTACCGAGATTCTATAGTAATGCCTAGAAAAATTTGATACTTGTAGATTTTTTTTTTCAATCGTTAGATTTTAATAAGAAACTATAAGTTCTACATGTTTTTTTTTTAATATGCAAAATTTATTTAAGAGAAGGCAACAAAATGGTACAGAACTAAAAATGTTACGAAAAAAACTTTAGGATTAGTACATAACGGTGTTAGGTTCAACCTTAGGATTGTTCTGAATACTTTTTTATTTTGATCAGATTTAATAGCAAAAAAAAAAAAAAAAAGTTGAACTAGCTGACAAAAGAAAATTCCTTGTACGAGATAACTTTGTAATAATTTAGTAATATCATAAAACTAGATGCCCAACATATCGATTCAACCATTGGCACAATTTTCCTTCCTTTTGAACAGAAGTACTGGATTGGCTCTGCTTAAATTATACAAAAAAGGGTACAAGGATAGGGCTATTTTTATTATTAAATATTATCTATATTGTCACACATCCATCATCGCACTCCGCAAATATTATTAAATATGGTGTAACATTAACATTCACCGACTTTTGTTTATGATGTGTTGCGCGACAGATCTGCAAGGGCATTAAGCTTTTTTAAAAGTAGCGATATGCGGATGGAATTGTTTGGACAAATTTTAAATGTTTTCTTTCAAATTTTTGATCTTCATGAATTTATTTTTTAAAATATATACCCCCAAACTTTGAAATGTTTATAAATTTTCCCTTTTTGTTGATTTTGTTAACGGAAATTGAGAATAATTTAAACATTTTGCTTCTCGAACTTTGGACCTTATCATAAATTGTCATCCCAAATTTTAAAATGTTGTAAATTTTTTTCCTTCTAATAATATTGTTAACGAATTAACAAAGTGTCAATACTAAGAATCAGGACTAAACTAAAATGATACAAAACAATAATTTTACTCCAATAACAAAGATTTATAGCAAAATTAAAGCATAATAGAATTAATTAATCTTATTTTATTAGTAAAGTTAAAATCTTATTTATTTAACAAACTAAAAGAATTTATTTTATAACAGAACTACGTCCTTTCATAATTGTTTGAAAATAAATGTTAGGGAAATATTTATCTTTCAAATATATGTATTGCATTTTCTTTAGCAAAATAGTGTAACGTTCGCTGGCCAATACTAATTAAAATCCAAAATTTGGTTTATCAAAATCCAGAGTTCTTGTGAAATTCAGTTTTGGACCCAGAATGGGAGCATTTGCGTAAAATCAATTTGTCATGCATCAACAAATATAAGTAGCTAGTTAGCTTAAAACCCATTTAAAACCCGCTGAGAGTTACTCAACATGTAGGAGGTGTGAGAATTGATAGGAATTCTTTTGTTTGAAACCTAAATGTGTTTTCATTTCTTTTTAATAAATAAGAGTCGTAGGTCTCATTTTGTATTTTTTTTAATTAAAAAAAAAAAAACCTATATAGTATCTCATTGTGTCCAGAATATGAACCTTCTCATCAATTTAAAAGACTAGAAAATTTTGACATTGGGAGAGAGAAGTAAATAACAGTTTTTAGAGTTGTCAATCAAAGGAATCGTGTAGTACCAGTGTTAGGTGCTACTTTAGGATTGTTTTGCATTTTTTTTTTTTAAATTTTACTATGATTTTGATCAGATTTAAAAATTAAAAAGCCATAAAAAGTGCCATAATATTTAACCCCAAACCACCTTCCTCGAAAGTACTACAACATTTGTGCCAAGCAATTATAATTGATTTCTTTGATAAATTGAACTAGCTAATAAAATAGAAGGTGGTGCCAACATATCGATTCGACGGCCGGAAGCAATGGATTGGCTCTGTTTAAATTATTAAAAAAAAAAGGGGAACAAGTATAGGGCGACCTTTATCAGTTGTTTTTATGGTCATGGAATTAATGTTGGAATTGGTGATCATGTACGTCTCTATCAGATAAAAGAATACATTATCACAGCTTCATAAATATTATTAAATATGGTGTAACATCAATTATTTACCTAATTTTATTTATGATGGTGTTGCGCGACAGATTTGCAAGGGCTATAATAAAATGATCTTAAAAAAGTAGGCACTATGCGGATGAAATTGCTTGGAAAAATTTTATGCTATCTCCTGAGTTTTGGATCTTATCATAAAACGCCCCACGAATTTAATTTTTAACATTTGTTTTCTCTAAATTTTGAAATGTTTACAAATTTTCTCATTTTGTTGGTTTTGTTAAAGACAAATTTCACACTCCCCCTCCCCACCCCGAACTTTGGAATTGCCATCACAAACTTTGAAACATCAACAAATTTTTCTCTTCTACTAATAATTTTGTTAATGGAATTGTCACGTGTCAATACTTAAAATCGAGATTGAACTAAAACAATAGTAAACGAAAATTTTACTCCCAATAACATAGATTTATAGCAAAATTTAAGTATTAATAGATTAATAAATCTTATTTTATCATTTAAAATAGAGTCTCATATACTTAACAAATTAAAAGATTTTGTCTTCTAATAATACTATGGTCTATGCTCTTTGATCTATCTCTCTCTCTCTCTCACTCTACAAGCATTTTTTTTTTCTTTTTAATGTTGAAGAAGTTTTATTTGTTTAATATTTAGAGGCCAGGGCCACTTTTCATTTAGTAAGAGAATTTTCGTAACTGTGTAGTTTGTGTATTAACAAAAATACTCTAATTTTGACTTTTATATGTCATGTGACAATTCTGCTTATAAAACTAATGAAATGGAAAAATATAATTTACTAATATTTCAAAGTACTGGGAGTATTTTATTATATGATTTAAAATTAGGGGCTACTGTAAAATTTATCCTTATTTTCTATTAGTTTGCGTTTGGTTCATTGGTTAGAGATGGAATTTTTAAATTAGAGTTTGTTAGCTTTCAAGAACTAATTATAAATTTTATTAGTTTTTAGAAAAAAGATAAAAAAATAAGATGAAAAATACAGTTTAATTAGAGTTAAATTTGAATGCTAAACAAATCCTTAACTAATAGAAAGGAAAATTATGCAAACGTTTTAAAATTTACGGATGTTATAATTTTTTTTTTGGGGTAAATTATAGACTAAGAAAGTACTCTATTCACTTTACATAGAAATAACAGATTATTATTTAAGCCAAACAGCAGCTGACTAGCTTAGCTAGCCACTAGACAAAATACAGACAAGTAGTAGTACTATGTTGATCAGCACAAAAAAAAAAAAAAAAAAAAAAAAAGGGACAGAGAGAGCAAGAGAGGCAAGAAAAAGAGACAAGCCTGCAATACTATCTAGAGGCCCCGACAACTAACATCATCGGTCCGTTAATAAAAAGTGGGTCTCCTACCATACAACAAATTAAAAGTGAGACCAACTTTTTGAGAAAAGAGTTTTATATATGTCCTACTTTGGGACCCAGACAAGGTTGTCGTTGGGAAGGAAGTGACAAATAGGCACTGTTCCGGGCTTCACTTTGAGAACCTGAAAGGCAAATTGTTGAGCGCTCCAAAACCTGGTATCAGTGTGGCAAACGGCCACTGCTTTAGCCTTCGTCCCGTCGGCGGCGACCAGCGACACCGCATACGCCCTCGTCGCGTGAACTTGGTGGCAGTAAAACACTGCATACACATAGTTCTGCTTGTGGCAAACCACGGATCTCTCTCCAATCTTCTTCACTCCATTTTCACCAATTACAAAATCCATTTTCGCCTCCTTTTGGACTTCCGTTGTGTACACCTCAACTTCTTTGCCAAGTTTGGATACGCTGAAGTCGATCAGCGACTGAAGCGACGTCGCGCAGTACTTAGCTTCGCCTTTCACGCTCGGTTCCTCGCAGTTTTCGATCGTTTCCTTCATTATTTTCGCTTCTGCCGACTCGGGTTTCACCGAAAAGCGGTTGAGAATTTCCGGAAGCTTTTCGGTTGAAAACGGTATCGAGTCGGAAACTTGGCGAGGCAGGAACTTGGCTTGGCTTGTGGTCTTGGGGAAGTAGAGCTTCATTTTCTTGGCCGAGTGCAGATCTTGCTCTAAGAAGAACGTAGTGAAATCAGGGACAACTATTCGTTTTTCGTGAGTGGCATAACTGTCTTTTCCCACAGTTGGAAAGGCAGATCCTTGCTTGTTGTTGAGGTTTAGACCCTTCTTGCCAATACGACGTATAACGTTTTTGCTTTCTATTGGTTTCCCTGCATGAAGAAGCAAGAGCGCAAACTAATCAGATACACAAATTAGAGTATTATCTACTAATTAAGTCCCATTTAGATTATAGATTTAACAAGTAAATTTGAACCAGAGAAAATAATTTTCACATAGTGCCTAAAAATAAGTTTTAAAACGGTGATCTAAACAAGCTATAAGCAATTTTAATAAGGAATAAATTTGAGTTTGAAATTAAACCAGCTAAACTCGGGGTAGGTGGGAAGGTATTTGGATTGGAGTTTTTAGGTTTCAAACTCCTGAACCATTTTTTGTCTTTGTTTTTATTTTAAATAATTGGGAGTCATTTTTTGTTTTTGTTTTTATTTTAAATAATTGAGAGTCATAGACCTCGTAATGTTAAAAAATAAAATATGAAAATAACCAGATAGTTGCAAAATTTTGAGGAGAGATGTGGGCATCTGAGTATTTGGTAAAGCGGCATGCCATGTCTCCAAGTTGCTGGCAAGAGCATATCTTCCCACCACAGCAAGCTGCCATAATAAATCAAGGTTAATTTCTTTAGCCAAAAACTCCTCATAAATATTAAAAAAGAAAAATGAAAAATGGAAAACTTATCATGTTATGGGGAAAGCTGGGATAGAAGGGTGGTGAAATTATTTTTCACGAGGGATTTTAAGTTAAAACTTACATAGAGGAAAGACCAGAGGGAAAGAAGACGAAAGTAAGACATTTGAACAAAACCAGCTAGTGATATGTGAAATTTACTTTGATACTTGATGCTTAGGGTTGTGTTGTGCGGAGGTCATGTTTTTATAGAGCTTTCAAGGCATACATGAATCGGATTGGATATCCATTTTTATGATGGCAACTGTCACATTATTGTACGAAATATATATATATATATATATATGTATAAAGGTAAGGTATTTATTGACCATATAGTTAGGTACATGTAACATCAATACTAAGAGGGTGTTTGGTAATAAAGTTTCACTCCAATTAAATTATATTTTTTATCCCAATTTTATTTTTTTTCTGAAAAGTCAACAAAGTTTATTATTACATTTTAAAAAATCAACTTAACTCAAACTTAAAAATTTCAACTCAACTCAAACTTAACTCATTCACCAAATACCCTCTAATATCTTGTAATTCTAATTCATTCACCAAATACCCTCTAAGACATTTGAACAAAACCAGCTAGTGATATGTGAAATTTACTTTGATACTTGATGCTTAGGGTTGTGTTGTGAGGAGGTCATGTTTTTATAGAGCTTTCAAGGCATACATGAATCGGATTGGATATCCATTTTTATGATGGCAACTGTCACATTATTGTACGAAATATATATATATATATATATATGTATAAAGGTAAGGTATTTATTGACCATATAGTTAGGTACATGTAACATCAATACTAAGAGGTGTTTGGTAATAAAGTTTCACTCCAATTAAATTATATTTTTTATCCCAATTTTTATTTTTTTTCTGAAAAGTCAACAAAGTTTATTATTACATTTTAAAAAATCAACTTAACTCAAACTTAAAAATTTCAACTCAACTCAAACTTAACTCATTCACCAAATACCCTCTAATATCTTGTAATTCTAATTCATTAAATGTATAATATTTTTATTGATACATATTACTTGTAGGAAAAGTTTTAAAATATAAAATATTATGTGCATATATTGTCATAGATTAACATTTTTTTTTTCCTGAGCTAATTAACACTTTCTTTATAGGTAAAGCATAGGTTAACAAATTTTAAAATGATGACGTAACCTTGATGACGACTTTAAAAGTTTAACAGGAAAGTTAGTATTAATATAAGGAAAAGTTATTGTTTTTGTATATAATTATCTTTATTAAGAGTTTTGTATTGTTGTAGTTTAATATATGTATTGATTTTAATTAGGTGATTTGTTTGTGTAAGGAAACTTATCCAATTATGTACATTGTAACTTATATATATATAAGAGCCCGTTCATAATATTCCTTACTAATGAATTTATTATTCTTAATCCGTGGATACAAACACATTTACGTTAAACATCGTTATATTCCCTTTTTCTTTACTTTTATTACTTTATTATTTTTCTTATTTAATTTCTATTATAACACACTGTCACCTTGATAAATTGAAAACAAAAGTAAAAATGATATAAAAATTTTTTTCGAGCTAATTTTTTTAATGAATATCTTTCGTACTAATTAAAAACTCGGTGGATTATGCCCTGGGAACCTACTTTTGAAATTTGTTTCTCTTGTAATTATCTTTTGTACTTAACAAGTTGATCGGAGGATTTGGCGTGGATTTTTAAAAACGAGAAAATTACTTAAATAATTACTTTTTTTTAATCTATTAACCAACATAATAAAATTATTCATTCTTGACCAACATGACATAAATCTTAATTAACTTAGTTTTAGTTTGTGTCACATTATTCTAGTGTTAATTTTTTGTATCATATTAGTGCAATAGTAATTAAATTTATGTTATGCAGGTGTTTTCCTCTTTATATTTTGGTGGGCGTTAACATAATTAAGTATCTCTTCTATATCTATTGCCTTATTTGAAAATGTAGTATTAATAAATCGTTTATCATAGCATTGTAATATTAATATCTAATGACTTATATAGGTAAGTTGCGGCATATAACATATTTTTATATATAGATATTAAAGTTTATAGCATGTTTGTTAAAAGACTACAAATTATTGCATATTTTACGGAGAAATCATTGAATTTTCTAAGAAATAACATATTTACAAATAATATGTTTTTATTTTTTATAACATATTATGTAGTATACATCATATTTATGCCACTTAATTGTTTTCTTTTTCTTTTTTGTTACATAAATATGTGTTATAAGACATCACCGATAATAATTATGACATGATAGTTTATCATGATAAATTTCAATTCATTTATGTGTAACATGTTAGACAAATTGACTTCTATAACTTATTGGTTTATATTTAAGGATGGAGGGAATGGAGGGCTAATTAAGACCCCCTCAACTTTTATTTATTTATTTATCTTTAAAAACAAAGATCTAATAATTTTGAATAAAATTTCATAATAATCCTCTTAAAATAAAAATTTGATCATAATATATAACATTTAATTATCTATTATATAATTATTAGTCTCCCATAAAAAGATTTTAATTTCATCACTGTCTATATATACATATAATAGTAATAATAACCTTATGTTCGTTAGAGGTGACTCGTGCACTACTTGGATTCTTACAAGAAAACATCAAAGAATTGACAGAATGTGGATAGGTTCTGTGTGTAGGAAATTTGTCACACTGCACATGTCCATGCAGCACTATTTATGTCTGCAATTGCAGTATCGATTATTGCAATTATTGTAGTTGGATTACGTCGACTCCACATAGACCAAACAAGAAAAAGAAAAGAAAAGAAACGGAAAGGAAAGCATATGGACTAGAATTTTCCACAATAGATGACAAGAAGAAAAAGAAAGAAAATTATTGCGAAACAAAACAAAAAGATGCTGTCAGTACAAGTTGTCATATAATTTACTGTTTGGTTCTATACATATATGTAAATGTGAAATTACACAACTTTAAAACCTTATTTATTTATTTATTTATTTTGTCCTTCGGTTTTTATTTTTGGCTATTTTTTTTTCTATTTAATCATTTTTTTGTTTTGATAAATTTCTTTCATTTGAATTCTTTTATCTTCTTGATATTTTCTTGATGCATTTTTTTAAAAACATGAATTTTTTTTTAAATTTTAAGTCTTTTGCTAACTTTTTTGGTTTTCTACTTATTAGTTTAATTTTTTTATTTTTATAAATTTCTTAAATATGTCAAATGTGTGCGTACTTGCTTTAGACTAATCAGTACATATTTATTTTCTTCTACCGAAATACATAAATATATATTTTTTCAAAACGAGTAATTTAATTAAAGCATCACATAAAAATTATGTAAATATGAGTAAACTTAATCACTACTACAAAACATATATTACACGACGGAGATTACACGACGGTTTCTTAAAACCGTCGTGTAAAGTGAGGTTTACACGACGGTTCTAAGCAACCGTCGTGTAAAGTGATCTTCGCACCCACTTTACACGACGGTTTCAAGGAACCATCGTGTAAAGTATGTACTTTACACGACGGTTCTAAGAAACCGTCGTGTAAAGTGGTCTTGGCACCAACTTTACACGACGGTTCATTTAAACCGTCGTGTAAAGTGGTCTTCGCACTCACTTTACACGACGGTTCTAAGAACCGTCGTGTAAAGGGCTCTAAACGCGCTGCCCTCCTTGGCTGGGGAAGCGCGCCGGGCGCGCGCCTAGAGTCGCGCGGGCGCGCGCCAGATTCGGCCTGTTGAGCACGCGGGCGCGTGCCTGGGTCGCTCGGGCGCGCTTGGTCGCGCGGGCCCGCGCCTGGGTGCGCGGGCGCGCACCTGGGTCGCGCGGGCGCGCGCCTGGGTCGCGCTGGCGTAGCTTACACGACGGTCACCCCAGGGGACCGTCGTGTAAGCTCCAAACACAGGAAGCTTACACGACGGTCCCCGGGCGACCGTCGTGTAATCCACCCCAAATGAGGGCGGCTTTTACGACGGTCCCGGAATGACCGTCGTCTAATCACAAGATTAGACGACAGTTTTTTTCCGAACCGTCGTGTAATGCTCAAAAAATTTAAAAATTTGAATTTTTCGAATTCCGCGCGAAAACTAATTACTTAAATACAATTTTCTCTTCATATTCGCTCGCATATCCTTATTTCTCTTCACACTCTCTACTTTTCTCGAGTACCCACACATACTTCACCAACCCGCCGACACCTCGCTTTTAAATTCCGGTCAATCCACCGTTGCCGTCGTTGCCGCCGCCGCCTCCTTCTTGCTTTGGCCGTGACTATTCTTTGTCAAAGGAAAGTAAGGTGACTTCATATATAAACTAAACCACATTTACTTGTTTGTATTGTTGTTTGTCACTAAAGATCCATTGTTGTAAATTAGTGTGTTTGTTTTAATATTTCTCTTTGTAGAGGAGAAAAATGATTGTGGATCGTTAATTTTGATATTTTACACACATTTATGAACATACTTTTTTTACGCACACAACATGCTCGACGGAATGCCACAATGAGTTTTCCTTTTCGAAAAAGATAATAGAGTTTGATCAATATTCAAAGCATAACTATAGCAAGATTACATGAAGTCTTCTAGCATGAAAATACAAAAATAATGGCTCAAAACGGCCTATGACCATCAACGGATCTTGAACCATCATTTAATGGCAGACATTACACGACGGTTCTTGGAAGAACCGTCGTGTAATGTGATTTTGATGACACCACACCGTGGTGTAATATTGAGATACGACGACGGTAACGGGACCGTCGTGTTATCTACCACGACGCTGGATTACACGACGGTTGGTAAACCGTCGTGTAAACTTTACACGACGGTAAAAAACCGTCGTGTAAAAAACCGTCGTGTAAACTTACACGACGGTTGGTAAACCGTCGTGTAAACTTTACACGACGGTAAAAAACCGTCGTGTAATCCACAATTTTTACTAGTGAATCATCATATTGTTGTTTTTCAAATTAAAACCTAAAATTTTATTATTTTTATAGTGATAGTGTGAAAATAAAAAATTAGCATATTTAAATAAACATTAAACAACATTCGTAGCTACGGTAAACTCTCCCAAAAACTGACAAAAAGGAAACAATATATGTTGAATTAAAGGGGAAAAAAAAAAGGTAAGAATGTAATTAACTTCTTCTTACTTTTTTTTTTTTAACACAGTCGTTTTAGTTATTTAAATTGTAATTTATCGTCAATTTTCAATTTATATTGTACATTTCTTTTTAATGTTTTCTTATTTTCTAAGGGGAAAAAAAACCTCTAAACAGAAAATTAATCTGAATGGATAGTCTAGAGAAGCATTTATTCGTATTTGAAATATATATATATATATATATATATATATATATTTGAGAGACTATGGAAAAAATTTGTTAACAAACATAAAAGAGTAGAAGATTTACTCTTCGTTATGAGTAATAAGATTTACTACTCAAAAGAAGAACAGAAGATTTACGGAAAAACAAAAGAGAAGCAAGAAAGAAAATTATCTCAAAGGTAATCAAATAAAAAGGTATTTCTTAGGATCAAATTTGAAAATATTTATAAATTTTCAAAGGATTGTATGGAAAATTATTAAATACTGGTATAATTTGAGAAATAACGAATTGAAGAGTAAATTAGGAACATAATTAATAATAAACATTTCAAATGAAAAAAAAAAAGAAAAAAAAAACCTTAAAAGAGGAAGTCAGAGAACAAATATTTTAATGAGTTAAAATTAAAA
>CM046363.1:9699753-9900903 GCA_025413025.1 Ficus hispida
TTCTGAAGAAATTCTTGTTCGGAAAGTGTTCTTCGAGCTCTTTCCTTTTCTGAAGGTCGCTTATGTGCTGACGAACAAGCGATTACCGAAGCCATTGAAGGTGAAAAGATGGTTCATATAATCGATCTTCATGCATTCTGAACCTGCACAGTGGGTCGCGCTTCTTCAAGTTTTGAGTGCGAGGCCTGAAGGCCCGCCGCATTGAGAATCACTGCGGTCATCGACAGAAAGTGGTACTAGATCATATGGCTCATAGGCTGACTGAGGAAGCAGAGAAGTTGGATATCCCGTTTCAGTTCAACCCCGTTGTCAGCAAATTCGAAGATCTTGATATGGAAAAGCTCCGTGTCAAGACCGGGGAGGCTCTAGTCGTCAGCTCTGTTCTCCAATTGCACACCCTTTTGGCTTCTGATGATGAACTCCTCAGAAAAAAATTGCCACTAGCAACGAAGAATTTGGAATGGAACTCATTTCTCTAGAGTTCTGCAAATGAACCAAAGCACATTGGGTGACTTGCTTGAGAAAGATTTGGCTAATGGGTATAGCCCAAGTCCTGACTCAGCCTCATCATCGCCATTATCTCCAAACGCATCACCGAAGATGGATAGCTTTCTCAATGCCTTGTGGGGTCTAACGCCGAAGGTCATGGTAATAACTGAACAAGATTCTAACCACAACGGATCCACTTTAATGGAGAGGCTACTGGAAGCTCTATACTCGTACGCAGCGTTGTTTGATTGCTTGGAATCTACCGTATCAAGAACGCCATTGGAGAGACTAAAGGTTGAGAAGAATGCTTTTCGGGGAGGAAATAAAGAACATCATATCTTGTGAAGGTGCTGAGAGGAAGGAAAGACATGAGAAGCTCGATAAGTGGATTCAAAGACTCGATTCAGCTGGGTTCGCTAACGTACACCTTAGCTATTACGGTATGCTGCAGCGAGGAGGTTGTTACAGGGTTACGGCTGCGACGGGTACAAGATCAGGGAGGAGAACGGAAATGTCCTGATTTGCTGGCAAGATCGGCCACTGTATTCGGTATCGGCTTGGAGGTGTAGGAAGTAAGGTTGGAGTACTGATCAGTCTTTTGACATTTTTCCCATTTCTTTTCTTATCATTAAAGAGTTTTTTTTTTTTTTTTTTTTCATTTCATTTTTGTCAGTTCATGTGATTCAACCAATACTGACTACCTTAGTGTGTGTATGTACATATTAATGATATAAAGGTTTTGTGTTTTGAACATTCTGTATCTGATAGAAGCAATAGTAATATTTTCTGTGAGCGTGTTTAAGTTCATGTTTGAATATATATGTGTAGATATTTCTGTGTGCTTTTTTCTGTATTTGGTGCCTGCAAATCCTTTTAAGACTCAAAAGTAATAGCAACTCCTGTTTCTTAGTTCTATTATAAATTTTAGATGTAACTAACATCCAGAGAATTGTCCGTCTGTTTGGGCCTAGTTCAGCGGGTGGGAGGGGAGAGGGAGAGGTTTAGGTAGGAATTCTATATTCAAAACCTAATAGTGTTTTCGTTTCTCTTTCACAAATGGGAGTCATAACCTCACACCGTATAGAAAAAATGCTAGCAAAAGCTACGTATGATCAGCTCATTTTTAATCGCAAGTTCACGATCGTGATTTTAGACATAATTCCAAACTCGTTTCTTGCATATCGAAGATGCTTGAACTATAATCTACTCTCCCACTCTCTCTCTCTCTCTCTGTCTAAATTATTCTGTTTGAGATTAATCCAAACATAGCTTGAATTGTTTGAATTCTAGGCGTGGAACAAAACGGATATGAATGGGTCAGTGATGAAATAGATATAATTCACTTCCCATTTAGGGAGTGAACAGAGTTTAAGACCCTCTTAAAACATCTGAAATAGCAACCCTGTTTTGAACATCGAAAGATTAACTAAAACTTGCAGAGAAATTGGTTGCTAGAATGAGGCTTGAAATTTTGTAAACTAGACGCTTTTTGAGTGCTCCTTGCGTAAGCCTGGACATTGTGGAGATAGAAAACAAAAAAAGCCCCCATTTGAATTGCATTTTTAGAGTTATTTTGATTTGAGTGGATTTCAGTTTAGGAATTTTGCGTTTGATTAAAATGAACTGTTTAGAGTTAAAAATGTGTAAAATCTTGAAATATATTCAAAAAAAGAAAAATATTAATATATATCTTATTTTATTTCTATGCAGTTCAAAGTTTGAATTTTAGTTGAAGTTGAAATATGAATATAAAACTGAATTTATTTAAAGAAAAAAGATTAAAAAATAATTAAAATTATTTGATTGGAGTGAACCAATCAAACACCTTCTTATGGTTAACCTATAAACTGAACGGGCCGTGGTGGAAATTCTCGTCTATGATTCATGGTTGAAGGGAGAAGCTGAATCCACCAAGATTACTACAAATACAAAGTATTGGTCTACCTTGTTTTCAGGGTTTAGTAGATGTGAAAATCGAGACTAAAAAAAATGCGTCACACAAGTAACAAGAATTCGAACCCTTGACTTTATCGTATAATTGGAACTAGTGGGCTGCCTCCTTTGCGTTTGTGTCGACAATTATTCTGTTGGATTGTTGTCCTTTGAGCTGTTCTAATATGATTCTGTTTTTTTGGCTTCGTTTGTTTTGGCTTTGGGAATATTCTTCTGGTTGAACGGTTTTATTTACTTCTCATATGGACAAATGCTTTTCGCCATCACCGAGCCACCCCAAACTTAGCTCGGTGATGCCACCGATCAAAGCGTTTTTATTAATAAATCAAAATTGTTCCGTAACGCTATGAAGATTTAACTCTGTATAAGATAAAATGTGATCATACAAAGGATATATTTCTGTAACGCTATGAAATACTAGTTCTATATGAGATAAAGTGTGATCCTATAAAGGATACATTTCTTCGAGACCTTTTATTAACAAAATAAAAGTGCTCTTAAATTAATCG
Source organism: Ficus hispida (assembly GCA_025413025.1). NCBI lineage: Eukaryota > Viridiplantae > Streptophyta > Magnoliopsida > Rosales > Moraceae > Ficus > Ficus hispida. The sequence continues at coordinate 9,702,705 of CM046363.1, forward strand.
ATGTATCACAATCAAACCTATAAGTGCAATTGAAACTCTAGTGAATTAATTTGCGACTCGGAATCGGAGGATAGATGGTTTCAGCAACAAACAATGTTAACCTGAAGTTTTTTTAATTAATGGTCTTTCTTTGAAAGAAATGCAAATAAGATAAAAAGGGAAATCATAGTAAATAGCAATTTTACAAAAATAATTGAATGTTAGCATGGTGTGTTTTTTTTTTTTTTTAAATTAATGGTCTTTTTTTGAAAGAAATGCAAATAAGATAAAAGGGAAATCATAGTAAATAATAATTTTACAAAAATAATTGAAATAAATATTAAGTTTTTAAAATATTTGTAATATATAACATATGATTCATTTAATTATGAGACATAAACCAATTATTTATCTGATACATCAGTTATTTACCTCAATTATTTTAAAAACCTACTGTTGGAGCAGAATTTCGTCCAACACCAAATGAACGTTCTTGAAATAAAAAGTAAGATCAAACGAAAGAAATAATCAAGTATGAACACAAGAAAACACAAGAACCTTAAGAACAATATAGAGAAAAACCGGAATCCGGTATAATTGCCTCAAGGCTTTGTATTGAGAATTGTGTCTTATCTTTTCCTCTCAATTCAAGAGAATTTATAATACATTGGGAATGTAGGAGTTTAATTCTCCTATTAATTTGAGAATTTATTCTCTCTTTAATTACAATGAACCATTCATATTCTGGTAATCTGATATGAATACTTAACGTCTTTGATATTACATATAGACGATTGAGATCCCTTTGTAAACTCCTATTAATTGTTGAACGTTATCCTTTGTAGACGCTTGAACTTCTCCTTCTGTTGAATGTCATCCTTTGTAGATGCTTGAACTTCTCCTTCTGATGTCCGATATATCATTAGGAAGACTCGTACTTAAGGGTAGTCTCCTTCCTCATAAATGAGTAGACATCTACTTTGGTTGTCTCCTACCTTATAATTAGGTAGGCTCCTACCTAGGTTGTCTCCTTCCTTATAATTAAGTAGGCTCCTACCTAGGTTGCCTCATTCCTTATAATTAAGTAGGCTCCTACCTAGGTTGTCCATTACCTTATAATTAAGTAGGCTCCTACCTAGGTTGTCCATTACCTTATAATTAGGTAGACTCCTACCTATATTGAGTTTGAGTAAAAAATATTTTAAATAATTTTTATATAATTACGAAATACCATCCAACATCAGCCCCCCAGTCCCTAAGTTTAGTATGTCAAACGACAGGGACTTTTTTTTTTTTTTTTTTTTTTTTTTTTTTTTTTAGAGACCCCTTCTATTTTTTGAAGCTTTCTGTATTTTGAGTTCAGATGTTCAAAGTTGTTGTTTTTTTTTTTAAATTCGGTCCTGCCAAAAAAATCATGATCGGTCATGCAATCATGTTCATGTTTGGTCCTGCCAAACTATATATATATAAATAATTCGGTCCTGCCGAAAAATTCATGATCGATCCTGCCGTCATGTTCATGTTTGGTCCTACCAAACTATATTTACATATATATATATATATATATATATTTTTAAATCCGGTCCTGCCGAAAAATTCATGATCGGTCATGCCGTCATGTTTATGTTTGGTCCTGCCAAACTATATTTATTATTATTATTATTATTTTGAATATGTTGGAGTCATTGGTGGATACTTATCTCCTCCTATAGAGTCGTTAGAGGACACATATCTCCTCCTAGCTCCCCATGGTAAAAATCAAAAATCAAAAAAGTATTGACAAAAATTTCATCTTTATTTGAACAATTCTCATGCCTTTGGAAACTAGGCATTACATCAAAAACCCAACTTAAATAAAAACACACGTTTAATACGCTACTACTACTTAAAATCACACCACACAACTCAAACACCAACTATAATATTTTCTAAGGTGTTGAACATTCCAATAATGCTTTAACACCTCACCCCACTTATTTTCTAACCGGCAGGTACCCGGCCGAACCACTTTCACCACTTTGTACGGTCCTTCCCAATTTGACCCTAGAATCACATCTCCTGGCTTTTTGTATTTTGAATAACTTTCTTCCAAACTAGGTCTCCTTCTTTAAATCTCCGCTCCTTAACCCTTGAATTGTAGTACCTTGCTAATATGCAGCCACCCGAATACAAGCTTGCGGTCGTTTCTCTTCCATCAAATCAAGCTTCAGTACACAATTCATCATTATTTTGCTCTTCATGATAGGCCTCAATTCGATAAGTCGGCATTCCTACCTCCGCAGGGATCACAGACTTTACACCATATGCCATAGAAAAGGCGTTTCTCCGGTTGGAGTCCTACCTGTATAGTGTTTGCTTTCAATAACTTCTCCACTTCTTGGTTTATTACTATGTAGTGCTCTGGGTTAAAAATTCGCCTATTTTGCACCTTGGGCTTGAATGTTGGGTCAACATTTAACCGATGCACCATGATCCTTGGATTGAATCTAGGCATATCCTCATAGGACCAAGCAAATACATCTTTGTTCTCCCGAAGGAAGCTAACCAACTGTTCTCGTAATGGTGATGACAACCTTGACCCGATTTGCACTGTCTTTTTGGGCATAGACTCATCTAGAGGTATCGATACCAAATCTTCAACAGACTCTCCTCTTTTCACATGTTCTTCACGCGGATCGAGTCCTCCAAAATTTTGTATGTCATTTAAATCTTTTGGCAAATCAATTGGCAATTCTCCATCTATTTGATAAATGGTCGAAATCACCCCTTTTCCTTTTGCGCTTGATTCCCCATTGGTGGCATTAACGTAACAAATCCGTGCTTCTTTTTTACTTCCGACTACCACTCCAATGCCATTTTCTGTTGGGAATTTCATCATCAAATGATATGTAGAGGTAACTGCCCTCATTGCATTTAAAGTTGGTCGACCAATAATGGCATCATAAACAGATGGGCGATCCACTACTAGGAAATTCACTATTCGTGTTACTTGTGCTAAATCTTCTCCTATTGTAACTGGGAGAGTTATCACTCCTTCAGCCCTAACACATTCCCCAGCAAATCCATACAAAGGGGTTAACACTGGAGTTAGCTTTGCCCCCCCTAGATTTATTCGTGTTAATGCACCTTTAAATAATATGTCCGCAGAACTCCCATTATCGACTAAAATTCGGTGGACCCGACTATTTGCTATTCTGAGAGATATTACCAAGGCATCATTATGGGGGTGGAGTAATTTCTTAGCCTCTTCTTCTGTGAAGGTTATGGCGACATTCTCCATTTTTGAAAATTTTGCAATATGCTCAGTCATGTTCACATATTGTGTACCATCAAAGTCTTTGGCTTCTTGGGCATATGACTTCCGCGCATGTGAACTATCACCTGTTTCTGGTCCTCTAAATATTGTTCGAACGTCATTTAACTCTCCTATCGGATTATTATTCTCAGCCAGCGGAGCAGGTGGTACAGGTTGTTGTTGTTGCTGTTGCACCATAGGGGGTGGGATCCACCTTTCTGCTATCACTCGTTCCACAAACTCCCGTAGCTGTCCTTGTTGCACAAGAGCCTCAATTTGTCCTTTCAACTGGAAACAATTCGAGGTATCATGACCAAAATCTTGGTGGAATCGACAATATTTGGATCTATCCCTCTTGTTAGGATCTCCTTTCATGGGTGCTGGTGGAACTAACAAATTTCGATGCTGAATTTGCATCAAGATTTGTTCTCTTGTTGTATTCAACGGTGTATAAATTTTTGTCACATCAGGCGGAGTGTATGTTTGAAATTTTTGTGTCAAAGCTTTCAACTTGTTTGTCTCTGGTTGCACTTCTGCCTTTTGTTTTTTCTGATCAGACCCCTTGGTTCCTTCTTCAACCTTTCGCTTTCCTTCAATTTTTGATGTTCCATCCTGAGATGAACTTCTTCGATTTCGCATATACTCCTCCGCACTGATAAATTTTTGTGCTCGAGTAACAAGTTCGGCAAAAGTTTTGGGTTGCTTATGCACAATAGACTTTAGCATGCTTCCTTCCAAAAGACATTCTCTTATTGCGGCAATAGCATCACTATCAGTGTATCCTTCTACATAGTTCATCTCTTGGCTGAAACGCTCTATGTAACTCTTTAATGATTCTTCAGACCCTTGTTTAAGGGAAAAAAGATAGAGCTTGTCCTTCTTGCGGGTTTTTGCCATCACGAATCTACCCAAGAATTGTTGTTTTAATTCTCTAAATGAACCAATTGAACCCGGCTCAAGCTGTTGAAACCATTGAAGCGCCGGTCCAGTTAATGTCAGAGAAAATGCTAAGCACATTTGAGCTTGAGTCGCTCCCTGGATCCGCATCCAAGTACAATATCCATGCATATGCCCAGCAGGGTTCTCTTTCCCATCATATTGCTTGATAGGTATCATCTTGAAGTCGGCGGGAAACTCTTCAATTAGAATATCCTCGGTAAATGGAGGTTCAGTTTCATCCATCATATCTCTAATACCTTCTGGCACCTTCCGATTTGCCTCATAATCATCCATTCGCCTTTGCATTCTTTCAAGCTGTTGCTCAAGTTGTACTTCTCGGATGCTTCGATTTGACTGACTCTTTTCTTGTTGAATCACTTGTTCATGGTTTGCACCGCTTGCTCTACTTTGGTTTGGTTGTATAATTCGAGCACTTCGCTGAGGATTGGCCCGACCACCTCTTTCATTCCTTGTTGAAGGTACTCGACCATTTCGGGGATTCCGAGATTGGGGTACACCATGTGATATATTACGTCGTGCATTGAGTCGATCACGTAGATCAGTAGTGGAAAGCTCCTTCGATCCCAATGGAGTCCAAGTACTATCTACCTCTTCATCACTTCCTTCCAGACGAGCCAGCCTATCAAACACGGAAGTCCGCGTTCTCTCAGTTTGTGAGTGTTGACTTTCACTTCGCCCTTGTGCACCCACACGTCTCCAAACTTGTCGTGGTTGCTGCCTAGCAGGTAAATCCCTTTGTCGCAGTCTTTCTATGAAAACCTCTTCTTCACCTCGTCGGATTCTACCACTCCTTACACTTCGCGAATTTATCGATGTAGCTTGTTGGCCATTGGATGGCTGAGCTCTAGTTGTTTGTGCTCCATGGAAAGTGTTGACAAATTCAGTTACCAATCCCGTCAAATTCTCCAAACCAGTCTCCAACCTATCCATGCGTGTTGGAGGACGTGGTAATCGTCTACCTTTCCCTTTACCAGCACCACCTCCTTCCGTTTGAACACCAACTGTATTAGTGGGATTTGCACTTGACACATTCTCGCTCGCCATCTTTAAGAAATAAGATTGAAAATGCCGGTGAGAACCTGTGGATATTAATCGCACAAGGCCCTCCTTCTAGCGTCAAAATGTTGGAGCAGAATTTCGTCCAACACCAAATGAACGTTCTTGAAATAAAAAGTAAGATCAAACGAAAGAAATAATCAAGTATGAACACAAGAAAACACAAGAACCTTAAGAACAATATAGAGAAAACCGGAATCCGGTATAATTGCCTCAAGGCTTTGTATTGAGAATTGTGTCTTATCTTTTCCTCTCAATTCAAGAGAATTTATAATAATTGGGAATGTAGGAGTTTAATTCTCCTATTAATTTGAGAATTTATTCTCTCTTTAATTACAATGAACCATTCATATTCTGGTAATCTGATATGAATACTTAACGTCTTTGATATTACATATAGACGATTGAGATCCCTTTGTAAACTCCTATTAATTGTTGAACGTTATCCTTTGTAGACGCTTGAACTTCTCCTTCTGTTGAATGTCATCCTTTGTAGATGCTTGAACTTCTCCTTCTGATGTCCGATATATCATTAGGAAGACTCGTACTTAAGGGTAGTCTCCTTCCTCATAAATGAGTAGACATCTACTTTGGTTGTCTCCTACCTTATAATTAGGTAGGCTCCTACCTAGGTTGTCTCCTTCCTTATAATTAAGTAGGCTCCTACCTAGGTTGCCTCATTCCTTATAATTAAGTAGGCTCCTACCTAGGTTGTCCATTACCTTATAATTAAGTAGGCTCCTACCTAGGTTGTCCATTACCTTATAATTAGGTAGACTCCTACCTATATTGAGTTTGAGTAAAAAATATTTTAAATAATTTTTATATAATTACGAAATACCATCCAACACCTACTATTCACTTTAATTATTTTTTTGGAAACTACTGTTTATTCCTTTATCCTATAAGATAAAAGATGTTGGTGCCATTTTCTGTGCGAGATCTTTTTCTGAAGGCCTGTGTCCATATCTCTTAGTAGACCTTATTCTTGTACACAAATTATGCTTGGAGTACTCTGGGGGATTGTGATATGGTGGGTTAGAAGAAGATAGATAGACTCGTTTGTTTATTGGCTTGAATCAATCTTGATCCCACATAGGAGTTTTAGGGCAATTTTGTCATAAACAAATTGGTGATACAGAAGTAACCCAAAAACGACCCTTTTTTCCTTTGATAATCTATATCCTAAGTTGCTACCTGAAAATGTTCATTATTCACCTTTAAATGGCCCAAATAACCCAAAGAAAACCACCCTCTTACCCTTGGTAACCTAAAAGCTTACTCTCACTTTGATGAGCCAAGACAGCCCAAAGAAGAGCAAAACCACTTGGAAATCTGAGCCACCGTAAAAGCCCAGTCCTTGGATCCTATTCTGTCAGTTGTGTTATTTGCTTGTCAAGTCTAGACTCTAGAGGGTAAAACCAGTTTGTCCGAAGGGTATTTGACTAGACCACCTCTACAGCGATAGCCAATAATTCCCATAAATGGACATTATCATTAGCTACAACTCTCTCTTGACGTGTACCAGACCTTAGAGATTTGACAAATCGCTCCAGAACCTTCCACTCCTTGGAAGAATGACTAGATGATGTCATTTCATTCATATCATTTTTGGGAATGTTCGAGCCTCATTTTAAGATGCCAATCAAGTCATTAGCCACAAAAAGAATTGAACGTGTCACGAGGGTCTGTTAAACACATGGGCTTGTCCTTGGAAGCCGCCACTTAACCAATATTTGATAAGGAGGAAAGAAAAAGAGGGGGAAAGAAATATGGAATTGGCAGAAGAATAAGAGATATGAGAATTCTTTGATGATGTTTGGCATGACGGAAGGAGACAAAAAAAAAAAAAAAAGAAAAATGTAATTATTAGTTTTTTTTTAATCTATCAATGTTATTTTATCTTAAAAATTAAGAATAATAAAATTAATTTTAATTGTTGTTGGGTAGATTTTTATTTTTTTTCTTATTTTTTAAGAGATTAAGATTAATGTGATCAACTACAATTTGTTTCTATATATTTTTCCTTTCCTTCTTCTCTTTCTTTTTATCAAACCAGTAAGTTTAGTATTTTCTATCCAATAATCTCTCCCCATACTTCCTTCCCTCCTCATTTCCACCATACCAAACATAGCATTAGAGTATGTTTGGCTAGAGGTAGAGATGTAGAGGGAGATACCTTATCCCTTGTTTGGTTGAAGGGAAGAGATGAGGGACAGAGGTAGAGGGATGAGAGCTCTACCGAACTCACAAAAATTACTCCTTTCAATGATAAAGGATCTACCAAATCAATTAAAAGCAAATATAATATTTTGCTCTGTAAAAATGATTATTAATAATTAGTGAGATGGACAATACATTATTAAACAAACATCTATCATTTATCATTTTAGTTCTCCCGCCTCATTATTAAATAATTACTTGAAGGATTGTTATAATTCTCTCCGTCCGTAGTATTCTCCATCCCTCTAATTCTTTACATCATTTCTCCTCTCCGTCCGTCTAACGAAATAGAGCATTAGATTCTCAAACCTCCAGCCCTCTTTCTCGCTCCAAACATGACAATAAGAATCCATAGAGAACAAGCTCAACTCCATACTCTCTCTCTTTGAGAATGACCAAAGCCATCGTCCTAAAAAACCCCAAAAATCATCTAAACTACATTATCCTCAATTCCTCATTAAAGTTTCCCATCCACAGCAACTTTCATCATCTCCTTCAAATGTATATCTTCAACATCTTTCATTCTTCATCTAGAAAAGAGATCATCAATCTCTTCACCACGTTCATATTCTTCAACTCCTTTTCCATTCAAACCATGATTCGATCGCATTTCCATATCCTTAGAAATCGTCTCCATAGACATCTTGAGTCATCTTGAGAGACAGGCCTTACACAACCACTTACATCATCTCCTTCAAGCTTCATTAATCTTTAATCCTCTTCAATCTCCATCCAAAAAACCCAAAATTCATCCTCCTTCAAAATCATCACCTCAATTCCAGCATTTTGAGCTCCAATACCAAATTGTAGGGTACATATTTAACACATAATATGATTCTTTTAATTCTATCAAATCTATTTCAAACATCTAATTAGATTTCAAGTTGTAACATGCATCTAGATAATTAATTGGCGATGTTCAAATAACTCCTAAATAATCCTAAGAGATATTAATTAACAAACTTTATTATCTACTTTAGCATTAATATTTACTAAATAATCTACTTTTCACTCTATTGTACAATGACTTCTAAAGTCAGCGGAGGAATTAGCTTAGTGTTTGGGAGATTTATATATAATTAATTTTTAATGGAGTAAAAAGAGAAAAATGTAAAATTTTGAAGAACAACTTATAATTAAAGAGAAAAGTTCGCTATGGCAGTAAATAGCTTTTAGGAGTTATCTTATAAGATGTTGATGTTAATAGACTTGATGTCCAATTGTGAAAAGTACATCTCTATAGACTTTAAGTCATTGTACAATAGAGTGAAAAATGATATTATTAAAATACAAATAACTTCTAAACAATCTTAAATAAATATTTATTGAAGACAATTGTCTTGGTCTTGATTCGATATGTTATGAGTAAGATAAATTACTAAAGACAGTAATTTTGATTCCAAAACTTAAGACATGTCATGTGCATATCCTCTTTATGCTCAAAGTAGGAAGGGGTTCGAGCGACAAAAATAGTCAAGTCCTAGCTAATCATGATTTGCGCTGCATTAATTGATTTATCACCATTGAAGATCATGTAAATTACCGGTTCAAGCAAGCTCAATTGTTGTTTCTTTGAGACTATACGCTCCTTTTTCCTTTGAAGAATTTGTCCCACTGGTTTTGCCAAGTATTTCGAGTTGAACGAGAATATATCTTCTATCTCAGGATACTTCACTGGTTTTCAAATTTTTGTTTATTTTTAAATCTTTTCAGTCCGTGCAAGTTTATATAAGCCCTACTGAAGTTATTTGTTATCAGTTGTTTTTTCTCTTTCTTTTTGCTGAGGGGAAAAAAAAAAGCCGAGACTTCGTTTTGGAGAAAAATATCATCATGCCTCTCTCATTAAAACTCTATCGTACACCCTAAGAAAAAAAAAAAAAAAAAGAAAGAAAAAAGAAAACCTCCTGAGGGGAAAAAGAATACATCAATCCTTTACACTGTGTTTTTGTTTTCTTCTTTTTTTTTTTTTGTTTTTTGTTTTTTGTTTTTTGATATGCCAATTCTTTTTCACCATGTACAAAAATGATAATTGAGCAACAACTAGTCATGTCCTCGAAAATCAAAGAGAGCATAAATCTGTAGAGCACTGAACCATATGATTTTCTTTAGATAAAATATGAGTGCTTTGTATATATGAATTCAGATTAAAAAAAAAATCCTTCATTTAGGGTCAATTTTGTCCATTTTATCAAGTTTTTTTAAGTTAAAAGGAATTAATTCTAAGTACTCACATTTTGGAGCATTGTTAAATAGCATATCCCATTTTTATGGAATAAAAGAATAAGAGAAATCAAGTTTTATTGGCACTGCTATGAGTTGTTCACTTAGCCTCCATTTGGTTCGTTGGTTAGAAATAAAAGTTTTAAGTTGGAGTTGATTGACTTTTTAAAAATTAGTTATAATTTTTATTGACTTAAAAAAAAAAGATAAAAATTGAGATGAAAAATTTGAGTTCCAATGAGAACACTAAACAAAAACATAGTATATAAAAAAATATGAAAAGGTGTAAAATTGCCCATTCTAAATATAAATGTCTTCCAGTTAGGCTAGCAAGGGAGAATCTGAAGCAGATTCAGGGTTTTTAGGTCTCAAATTTTGAAGGTTTTCTTTTAAATTTATAAAATAAGTGCCTATAAAACTCCATATATATGTATTTATATATATATGGCTTATTATGCGACTTAATGTGTTTTTTAAACAACAAGTGGCATAAATAATTGCGTTCTTTCTTTACCCCTAGTTTCAGGGAAGTTTTCGAAGCAATCTTTTAAAAAAAAATTTTGTTTTAATTTATTTTTTCAAAATTACTTTTTACTATTTACATATATATATAAATATTTATAGTAAATTTAAAATTTAAAAATTTATAACTTTGTTAGTTCAAGTTCAAATGTGATATATATATTTTTTTAAAATAACAACGAAAAAAATTTATATTAACTTTCTATTTTTTCAAAAACAATACAAATTTTTATACTTTTTTATTCTAAATATTTTTTTTTCCAATTCAAAAATCATTTTAATTAACTTCAATTCAAATATCTATAAAATCAGTCTCTAACATCCTTCAAACGGATCCTTAATTAGTATAGTCACATCAAACTTGCTTTATAGCACAAGTGGTACACCGATAGATATTGGCTAGATTCTAGTCCTTGCATTAGCAAAATTATTGGTTAGACAAGCATACCTAGTGGTGTTTTTGTCTGGTTAGGCGAATGTGGCTGAACCTATCTTCGCATTATGATAATGATCATTGCACGCATGAATTCAAGGAAAAAAAAAAAAAAAAGATAAGAAAGAAATATAAAGAAAAGGAGAAAAAAAATTAAGAAATTAATGGAAAAACCAAGATACAATAATGGAAGAGAAAGAAACCGTGGTCACTTGCAGCTCTCGTGTATCTGGCTTTGAATCGTCATGTGTGAAAGAGAAGAACAATTGCAACTCAATATCAGGCTAACTTATTGCTACAATAATCATACCGGCCGCAAAATAACTAAAGTCATTATATCGAGTGTGAATAAGCAGCATTGAATATGATTACATTAATCTCATATTCTTATCAACGTTATATATATATATATATATAGATATTAATGTGCCTTTATTTACTCGCCGTATATTTTTCTTTTATTTTTATCAAATCACGTTAACTACAAAAATATCTTTGAAATGATCGAGTCATTGTTTTTTTCAATTCTCATGTCACAATAATCACATTCTCGTGTTATTATCAAAGTTACAATAAAAAAAATTAAATGTTATATCTGATAGCTATAATAACATAACTATAAATGATACTAAGATAAGTAAGATGAACAATTATCAATAAGTAAGTATTATATGTCCATTTTAATCTCTTGATCATAATTGGTAATTAAATTGAGTTTTAAAAAGCATATGAAATATGTCTCCTTCAATCCGTTCTTTGTTCTTTTCTTTCTACTAAATAATTATAAGTCAAGAAATTCTTCCAGTAATCCTCTCGTCTCACTTTCCCCTTCTGGCCTCGTATGAAACTAGCTTTAATGCAAGCACCATGATCAATATGACAGTGAAGAAAGATAAATAGCAATGCTACATACAAACAACGGAAAATTCTCGCATATAAGAATTAATACCAAGAAAGTAAGAATGAAAACTCCATTGGAACTAGCTAAATAAGAAAGAAAGGAGCTTTAAATTTCAGTCCTACATGTTTTTGTTTTTGTTTTTTTTTTTTATCCTTCAAATTAATAAAATAAGTGACCTTAAGACCCTAACTCTAAAATAAATGTACATAAAGAGATTGAAAATTCAGTAAACGTGTATGTGTAAGGACGAGATCGATGTGTTATAAATTAATGATTAAGATTAAATCTTTGTAACAGATTTTTGACTGATTTGAAAATTAACGCAATTTCTATTTAAAGTTTTCTCTTGATTATTCTTAAGTCCACTAAAACTTTCTATCTCATTATTTATCGTTTAATTAGATTTCAACACAAACATGATTTCTTTTATAATTACACATGCGCTAAAATTACTCTAGCAACCAGAACAAGTGGCCAATAAGAAGGGTTCACTTCGTTATCACGTGGTTGGCAATTCGTCGGCAGAAAGTACAAAACAATATCCACTACTTCTTCTCTACACCTTATTTTATGTACAAGAAGATTATATATTGTATGCGAAAAAGACAAAGTTTTAGATATAGACGTGAGTTATTATTATACTAATAATAGCAAAATGAAATGAAAAAGAATTTCTTTTCGCTCATAGCTCTAGCCTATAAAAGGAAACATCGACGCACTTCTCAATTCACACCTATAGCACCAATTATGGGGTTTCCTCTCTTTTCACTTTGCTTTTTCCTTTGCGTGAGTTTTATTTAATCTCGGCGCTTTAGAATACATTTGCTGTATAAATACGTGTGTGTCTATATATATATATATGTGTGTGTATATATATATATATATATTAGTTCTAAATGACGATATAACGGGTGCAAACTGAGTCGAGATATGCTAGTGATATTTTTTGCTATCAGTTATTCCATCTGTCCATTTATTTTCACAACAATGACTTTGTATAGAGTTTATCAATTTGCAATAATATTGAAATTTCACTTTTTTCCCATCAATATTTAATAACATGATATAATACAGTTATATAAATAATCAACTTATTTCTGTGGCAGCTAGTTGGAACCTATGCTTTTAACTGGGACTCATACTGGCATTCAGTTTTGCCAAACACTCAGTTCCCAAATTCTCTGCGGAATGCTATACAGCCAGGTTGGTTTTAACTATTTAAATATATTTATTGAATTATTCATATAATTTTGTGATTTAAGAATAAATATATTTTTCCTGTTATATAATTAGTTTTCTTCTTTTATCACAAAACAAAACATCATTAAAAAAAAAAAAACCAATTATCAATTTATATATTTGTCTTGTTATTTTGAGGACCATGTTTCAACTTACGTGTATTATATAGTCATACTCTTTATAGTTTTTTTAGGCATGTGATGGCACTTTCTTGCATTTTTCTAATATCATTCCAATAATATTATTAGTCACCTAACACCATCTGTTAATAAAATATGAGTTTTATGACATGTGGTCTATAGACAGTGCATGTTTTTTGTGTGGAATTTGAAACTTTTAAATAATTGAGGTTCTCTCTTAAAAAGTCAAATTTTTAAATGAAATGACTCGATACCTATATATCTATATATTTGTTTTTTTATATTTTTATGATGTAAGACTTGAGTTTTTTTTCTTTGATTATTCTTTTAATGTTTTTGGTGGTGTTTAGAACTGATAGTAGCCCAAGCATTTTTTCAATAATCATCACAAACATAACACTTGCCAATCTCAATCTAATTTTTACTAATAATGTACGAGTTTTCATGAATTGATAACAAGTACTTAAATGATTATGAACTGTTTAATTCAAATTCTACTACTCTATATTCTTCATGTAAACGTATATCAAATTCTTACAAAATTAACTCTACGTTCTTGATTCAACCAATTTAACAGAGGACAGAAACGCTCCCGTTACCCGATATTTGCCTGCCGGCGATCCCGTCACTATAAAAATCAACTATGCTCCGAATCGGCAGCAAAGCCCGAAGACACAATCACGAGGTGACAACTTTAAAACAATACATGACAGCATCAGCCTTAAATACGCATTTAATAATAGAATTCACAGATAGAGCATGTCTTTTGTCTGTGATGATGTTTAACACCGATGGTACTCTAATCATTTATTCACTAATCATCGCATATACAACATTTGCCAATCACAATCTTACTGATATGTAGTTTTGTACCTGTTTTCATGAATTGGTAACACTTTGAGATTAAATATGTTCAATTAAAATTCTATTAGTTTACATTCCTTCATGAAAATGTATGTCAAATTCTTACAAACTTGACTCTCTTTTCTTGGTTCAACCGATTTAACAGATGGCAAAAAGGCTCCCGTAACCCGATATTTGCCCGCGGGTCCCGTCGACATAAGAATCAACTACGCTCCCAATCAACAGGGAAACCACAAGATCACGTACGAGCACGATGTGACAACTTTCTTCTTAGAGACCAATCTTCACGTAGGCCAGAGAATGAAGCTGCATTTCCCCGAATCCAAAAACGACGCCAAATTCCTGACCCGCAAAGCGGCGGAATCCATACCCTTTTCGAGCAACAAGTTGCCGGAAATTCTCAAACACTTTGGGATAAAACCAAACTCGGTCCAAGCCGATCGAGTGAGAAGTGCCATCGAGCAGTGCGAGACACCGTCCATCAAAGGGGAGGACAAGTTCTGCGCAACGTCGCTCGAGTCGCTGATCGATTTCGGGGTCTCGAGGCTCGGAAGAGGAGTTCAAGTCTACTCGACGGAGGTGAATGGCGGCAAGGGAGAGAAGCAGGTTTACAGCATTTCAAAGAAGGTGAAAAAGGTTGGAGGGAGGTCGGTGGTTTGCCACAAACAGAATTATTTGTACGCGGTGTTTTATTGCCATGAAATCCGTGCAACGACGGCTTATAAGGTGTCGTTGGCCAGTGCCGACGGGACAAATGTGGAGGCAGTGGCGCTTTGCCACACTGATACTAGCTCTTGGAGCCCTCAACATGTTGCTTTTCAGGTGCTGAAAGTGAAGCCAGGAGGTCTTCCCATTTGCCATTTCACGTCTAGGGACAATCTTGTGTGGGTCCCCTAATCAGTTGGAATGTTCAATAGGTGGAAGGGGAGGAATTTGAATAAAAGCTCGAAAATTTTTAAACTTATGAATGTTTTTATCTTTTAATAAATGTATGTGAGTCATAGCCCAAAAAAAAAAAAAAAAAAAAAAAAAACTCAACTCTGTGTAATATCATGTGTGTGAGTGTGCTATTCGTCGCAAAAAATGTGGTCCCTAATGTGATGATATCTTTTAGTGTGTGAACTTGTACTTTGGCCTTTGCAATAATATTTGTGTTGCTATGATAATTGTCATATATGAACTCTCCTTTTGTTCTAATTTTACATTTCTGCCAAAACATTCTAGCTTACAGATTAAGGTAGATAAATATTAAAGTCGCTTTGATATAGAAGCTTCAATAATTAAGAATAATCAAGGATATTATATTGTTACTATAGAAAAAGCTTGTTGTAGTGCATGAACTGTGTATCTCACTAAAACCTCGTATGGCTAGTGTTAAGAATTAGCTAATTTCATATTATCAAGAATGATAAAAATGTAAAAGAAAACAACCAAAGATGAATACATAAGTTTTATAGAGATTCACCTTAATATAAGACTACATACTCTTTCAATTATTACAGTATTTATTAGGGTAGTGTACGAAACCTGCGAACCTGCTCAAATCATCCGGTCCCGTCTGTTTGAACGGGTCCACGTCATCACTTGTTGTTTTAGTTTGGTTTGTGCGGGTTTCACTTTTTAACTTGCGGGTACAACCTGCCCGCCCACCATTTTTTTAAATTAAAAATAGATTTATTTTCTTTTAATAAGAGTATAAGACTCTTTGATGAAGTTATTAGTAGTATACTTATTATTATTGTTGTTGTTGTTGTTGTTGAGATATAATGTTTGCAATTAGAGTCAATCTTACCTTTTTTTTTTTCGTCTCTCCAAGCTTAATATTGTAGTAGGTTCGGTAATTGAATTGAAGTTCCAAACTTGTTTCGGTTAAAAAAAAAAAAGACAATCGGAATAAAAAAGAGAATAAAAAAATTACAAAATTATTTTCAAAATTCTCTACCCACTCGTCGCATTGCATGCCCCCACCCACTACCAACTTGCCCAACCCACCTTCATGGCGGGTGGGACTGGTATAGGATTTTGAAAAAATCGTTATCTTCCAACACATCCACCCCTTAACCGCCACCCATTGAACACGCCAATACACAACCCAAGTATTTATCTATAATGCTCCATAAGTTTACAAAATAAACTTGCACTTTCCTTAAAACTCTATGTTTTTTTTTCCCTAACCTCTAGTAATAAAACCTAATTACTACACCTATTTAGAAAGAAAGACCTGAGCAACTGAAATTACAAATGCGATACCTTCAAACTACCGTATAATGAAACATTTTTCAGTTGGTATGTACCTTTTAGCGTGGACGGATCCCTTACTCCCTTTTAACCCTCACGGAGACCTTACCATGAGGGTAAATTCATATAATATTATTTTATTGGATATTAATTAAGCTCAACAAGTTAATAGTTTCCTCTAAGTTGGAAAATCTAAGAAAAGTTCACTATAAAAGGGATTAGGTTACCCCATATGCATCTCGAAATGTCAAATGAATCCACAATGATAGAATAATTTATTAGGGCTTTTTAATTTTTTTGTCGTCCAAAAAAGTATTTTATCGCTTTCATACCATTACTCGAAATTTGACTGTCAAACTGAGGAAAGTTGAGTGAGCCTTCCATATGCGCATGGAGACCTTTTTGACCCCAAATTTCACACATTTCATTTTTATTTTCATTTTAATTTGAGATTATGTGAGTGTTTTTATTGGACATACAAAAATGACAAGAAAGAGGAGACAGAAAGGCCCGAGTCCCCCAATGTCATAGTCTTGTACTAATTCTAAGTTGATGATGGAGCGAATTTGGGTTACATTGTAAATATTGAGAACCAGTGGTGAAGTCAGCTTATTGTTTTAGTGGGAATGTACAACAAATGATGCTTTATATTCCGATTAAAACGCACCATAAATGATAAAAGTTTTTAGAGACTTGTATCTGTGTAATCAATTTTTACTAAAATTTTTAATAATAAAATTGAAATTTTTTTTTTTTTTACTTGAAATGAAAACCATCACTCGATCATGAGTGGTTTTGTCCCGTCGACAGCCATTTTATTTGGGTTGGGAGTAACATGATGGGTGTTGGGTCAGTGTCACCATGGGCAGTTGGAATACTGCCAAGCGATTAAAAAGCCCAGTAAATCAATCTACCGGTGGGCACACATGGGCCTTTCTCTTCAATGCTGCTAGAAGAAAAACTTATGGTCACAATTGTTTAATTTTAACTCTACCCATATAATTATTCTTTTAATATTATATTAGCTTTCAACGATTTGATCTATATTGAAAGTAGTTTTGTGATAATTGTAGACATAGTTTAATAATAATACCACACATGACTCTATATAACTTTATATAAGAATGTAGAGTTCGAACCCCTAATTTAAAAAAAATAAAAAAATAAAAAATTTTGTGTTGTGTTATAATTTTTTAAAGAATGTTTAAAAAGTTAATCCAACAATTAAATAAACTATATATAATAATAAAGTAAAATAAATACAGTTCCTATATCCTATGAAATTCTCCTGGGCCATCGGGAATTGAAATGAGTATACCGTCGGGCCTAAGGTGTTTTCATGGGACAAAGCTTGATTTAAATGTATCCACACATCAAATGCTTGTGAAAGTACCAGACGTTTCATTGTAAGCAGAATGATTATTGCAAAGACTATAGACTAGTGGGATTTTTTTTCTCTCCCTTTTTTTAGCAAAAGAAACCAAATGAAAAAGAAAATAATTGCATTAGAAAGCTTTAGCACACCTCAAATATGGTAGTACCCATCAATGTTTTATTAGCCCTACTCAGTTTGTAAAATTAAAAAAGGAAAAGTAAAAAGAAACTGGAAAAAGTCGAGCGGCTTGAAGGATAATACAAAATAAACAGGCCAAAATGGCTCCCAAATTAGGTTCTGTTAGACACATGGGCTTGTCCTTAGATGATGCCACTTAGCCCATGTTTGATAAGAAGGAAATAAAAGGAGAGGGAAAGAAATATGAAATCGAAAGAAAAATAAGAGATGTGGAAATTTCTTTATATTGTTTGGCATTAATGAAGGGGAGGGGGAGGGGGAGGGGGAGGGGGGAACCTTGTAATTTTAATCTATCATTATTAGTTAAACATGTAATTATTAGTGTTTTTTTTAATCTATCAATGTTATTTTACTCTAAGAGCAAAGGACAAGAAAAGTAATTTTAGTTGTTATTAGGTGGATTTTTGTTTTTCACTCATTTTTGAAGAGATTAATATTAATAAGACCCTGCTACAATTTATTTCTACACATATTTCCTTTCATTCTTCTCTTTCTTTTTACCAAACCAGTTAATCTAGCATTTTCCATCTACTAATCCCTCCTCATACTTCCTTCCCTCCTCTTTTCCACCATACCAAACATAGCATTAGAGTTTGTCTTGTTGGAGGGAGAGATCGATGGAAGTAGGGAGAGGTGTATAGAGAGAGATACTTTTATCCCTAGTTTGGTAGAAGAGAAGAGAGGAGGGAAAACAGAGGTAGAGGGATGAGTTCTCTACCCGGACTCACAAAAATTACTCCTTCTAATGATGGAAGGATCTACCAAACCAATTAAAAACAAATATAAAATATTATTTTGCCCTGTAAAAATTATTATTAATAATTAGGGAGATGGATAATACATTATTAGACAAACATCTATCATCTTTTTTTTAGTTCTCCCTCCTCATTATTAAATAATTATTTGAAAGATTGTTATAATTCTCTCCGTCCGTAATATTGTCCATCCCTCTAATTCTTTACATCATTTCTCCTCTCCGTCCCTCCAACGAAATAGAGCATTCGATTCTCAATTCTCCAGCCCTCTTTCTTCACTCCAAACATGACAATTAGAATCCATATAGAACAAGATCAACTCCATACTCTCTCTCTGAGAGTGACCACAAACATCCTCCTTAAAAACCCTATAAATCATCTAAACTACATTATCCTCAATTCCTCATTAAAGTTTCCCAAACTTTCATCATCTCCTTCAAATTTATATCTTCAACATCTTTCATTCTTCATCTAGAAAAGAGATCATCCATCTCCTCACCATGTTCATATTCTTCAACTCCTTTTCCATTAAAACCATGATTCGATCGCATTTCCATATCCTTAGAAATCTTCTCCATAGACATCTTGACTCATCTCGAGAGACAGGCCTTAAACAACCACTTACATCATCACCTTCAAGCTTCATTAATCTTTAATCCTCTTCAATCTTCATCCAAAAAACCCAAAATTCATCCTCCTTCAAAATCATCACCTCAATTTCAGCATTTTGAGCTCCAATACCAAATTGTAAGGAACATTTAACACATAATATGATTCTTTTAATTCTATTAAATCTATTTCAAACATCTAATTAGATTTCAAGTTGTAACATGCATCCAGATAATTGGCGATGCTGAAATAACTCCTAAATAATCCTAAGAGATATTAATTAACAAACTTTATTATCTACTCTATCATTAATATCTACTAAATGATCTACTTTTCACTCTATTGTACAATGACATCTAAAGTCAGCGGAGGAATTAGCTTATTATTTGGGAGATTTATATATAATTAATTTTTAATGGAGTAAAAAGAGAAAAATGTAAAATTTTTGAAGAAAAACTTATAATTAAAGAGAAAAGTTCGCTATGGCAGTAAACAGTTTTCAGGAGTTGTTTTATAAGATGTTGATGTTAATAGACTTGATGTCCAATTGTGAAAAGTACATCTCTATAGACTTTAAGTCGTTGTACAATAGAGTGAAAAATGATATTATTAGAACTCAAATAACTTCTAAATAATCTTAAATAAATATTTATTGAAGACAATTGTCTTGGTCTTGATTCGATATGTTAGAGTATGATAAATTACAAAAGACAGTAATTTTGATTCCAAAACTTAAGACATGTCATGTTCATATCCTCTTTATGCTCAAAGTAGAAGGGGTTCGAGCTACAAAAATAGTCAAGTCCTAGCTAATCATGATTTGCGCTGCATTAATTGATTATTTATCACCATTGAAGATCATGTAAATCACCGGTTCAAGCAAGCTCAATTGTTGTTTCTGTGAGACCCCGGATGAATTTTTCCCATTGGTTTTGCCAAGTATTTCGAGTTGAACGAGAATTTATGTTCCATCTCAGGATACTCCACTGGTTTTCAATTTTTGCTTATTTTTAAATCTTTTCAACGGGTGTTTGGTGTTTGAGTTTGAGTTAAAATTTGTAAGTTTAAATAGTGATTTTGGTTGACTTTTTTAGAAAAGACAAAAAACTTTTGGAGAAAAAGACAAAAATTGAGTTGATGGTGGTGAGTTTAAACTCACCACCCAAACGGGCTCAGTCTGGCAGTTATAAGCCTACTGCTTAATGTACTAAAGTTATTTGTTTTCAGTTGTTTCTTCTCTTTCTTTTGCTTTGGAGGGGAAAAAATTAAAAAAAAAAAAAAAAAAGCCTGGACTTCGTTTTGGAGAAAAATATCATCATAACTTTATCGTACACCCAATGAAAAAAAAAAAAAAAAAAAGAAAACCTCCTGAGAGGAAAAAGAATACATCAATCCTTTACACTGTGTTTTTGTTTTCTTATTATTCTTTTTTTTTTTTTTGATATACCATTAATTCTTTAGTCATAATTATATTTATTTTTGCAAATTGAATTCCTTTCTAATTCCTTTCATTTTTTTTTCCCCTTAGATAGTGTAGTGGACCATTTACTCTAAGGTGTCCCCAAACAGGACAAGCTTAATTCAGATTTATCAAGACATATCATGTGCGTGTAAGATATATATGCATATATGTGTGTGTGTGTGTGTGTGTTTGTGTGTGTATAAACGTTTCTTTTTTAGCTTTGGCAGTGATTGGAGCAGCCACGGAGCTAATGTGTGACTAGTGGAGCGGCTTGAGCCAAACTCGCTTTTTTTTTTTTTTTTTTTTTTTTTTTTTTTTTTTTTAAATAAAAAAACCATATATAAATAGACATTGGTTTGTATTAATACACTACAAAATTAAAAACCCCATAAACATATGAAGTCCAGTAGATAATAAGCGTTAAAGCCCTTATATAAGATATTTTAATAGCATTAGATTAATGAAGATATTACATGATATTTTCAAGAAATAAAAATATGTATGGTTCTTAGTTAATCGATCTCAAAAGTTTAAGCTGATATGAGATGAGCTAATAGTAATTTCTATATTCTAACACTTCCCTTCACTAGCAGGTCAGATAATGGGTAAACATGAATATATTAAAAGACCCAAAATATAATGATAATTATAAAGTGGATTAAAAATGCAGTTACATAAATTCGAATTAATAACCTCAGGCTTTGATACCATATTAGTTTAATAAATTCATCCCAAAAGCTTTAGTTGATAGAAGGTGGGAAAACAATTATAGTTTTTATATTCTAATACAGGGACAATTGTATTACATATTAGGGATATTAATTTTTATTAATTTTTTTTATCTGTTAGTCACCATTGAAACAAAATCCTGACTCCGTCACTGGATTAGAGCAGAAAGATTTTTATTTATTAGCAATTTTCTTATCACACACACAACTACAATTAATTATTTATTTGTCTCATTATTTTTAAAATTACAAATGCATCAATTGACTGTAAAAGCTTATTTCAATTTCATCCCACACGTAATTTGTGAATGGAAAAACTTAAACAAAACAACATAGGTACCATTAACTAGTCTATGAAAAAACTTTATTCATTGAAAACATTATTTTATGTCTTACAAATATTCAAAATATTTTTCAAAATTTTTCAAAATTTTTTTTAGAAATAAATATCCGGTCTGATTAAGATTATCTTTGTCATTTTTCCTTGTTCTTTCATCCATTATAAAGCATGAGAAGGATGAAATTAAAATAAGTTTTTTAAATTAAAAGGATACCTTTGTAGGGCTTTTAAATTTTTTTATTTTTTTTATATAATCACTATTTGCTGCTTAGTTTGGTAATGGCTAAAGTAGGCGTGACATATGACAAGTGGAGTTGGCTTGCTTTTAGCTAGTTGCCTATCAGCTAAGGCCTGGTCAAAGTTAAATAATCAGAATTAAGAGAGATAATTTTATAATTAACCCTTATAACATATAATAATATCTTCATTAGATAGCTCTTGAGGGGTCTATAAAAGGAAACGTTATTCGATCGCCTTGTCTTCTTACCTTTGCTTCTTTACCTTACCTAAGTTTACACATACACCTGTGATGGAGTTCCATCTGCTTTCACTGTCCTTTTTTCCTATATGTGAGTTTGTTCTTTTGTTTTTTGTTTTGTTTTGTTTTGTTTTGTTTTTTTTTTTGTTTTTTGTTATTTTGTTTTCTGTGTACTTATTGTTTATACCAGTGCTAGCCGTTGTCCAAATAAAATAAGCTGACACATATATGTGTATATATATGTGTGTGCGTGTGTGTGCGTGTTTTTTTTTTTAATTATATATATATATATATATATATATATATATCTTCTGTAGCTCGCACTGGTTGGAAGCTATGCTTTTGAGAAGGTAGACTGGGAATCATACTGGCATTCGGCCTTGCCAAATACTCAATTCCCTAAAGTTCTGTCAAATGCTTTATATCCAGGTATATTTTTTGTCCAAGTATGATTATTATTTATTATTATTATTGTTGTCGTCGTTTATTTTTTTTTAAAAACTTATATACTAGGTATTTGTTGTTTTTAACTGTTAGATTAACTTTTTAACAGTATAAACTATGTCAGATACAAACTTGCATGTTATGTTATAAATTTATAATGTCACTCAAACAACGAAGAGTTAAAAACTTAAATATAATAAGTAAAATATCAATATGTACTAGTAAAGTAAAAGTACATATTCCTATATTATATTTTGCCTTATTTATTTAAATTTGGGGTGAAGTATTTCAACTACATACTTAGTAAGTGTGAAATTTCAGTTAGCTTATATTTTCAACAACTGCTACTATTTTATTGTTCACCATGGCTTAAAGAAAAAGAAGAAAAAAAAAAAAAACGCATACTTTTAATTTACTTTTTTGTAGCTAAAAGTGCTTACTACTCATAATTATCTTGATAACTCTTTGTGGATATGAAGTAATTAATATGTGGTGTTAGATTATATTGGAGTCATTATTACAAGGATGAGAAGAAAATTAACACAAGGGAACCTTAATAGGAAAAAAAAAAAAAAAAAAGGGAATCATTAACTATGCCAAAGTATCACATCATCATATAATTATATGTATTAATAGTAATCTCATATTTGACTCCATAAAAAAAGGTAAATTTCAAATATTTCTAGAAAAAAGGGGTATGATAAGCATATAAGACATGATGGACTACTTGATAATTTGTTGTCTAATTCTAGGTTTATATTCATGTCAAAAACCACTGTTTTATTAAAAAAGCTCCTTGGCTTTTGATTTTCAGCTACCTCATTGAAGGCAAAGACACTACTATAATTGGCAAGGATGCTTTAGGACTTCCCAAAGATAGTATTGTAAATCTTGTTTATGGTGGACGTAAGCATTATACACATGCCTCTCCCCAAAAAGTAAATATTGGTTATTGTGGAAGTAATAATCATTATACACATGGCTCTCCCCAAGATAGAATATTTTTTTATGGTGGACAGAAGCTTTATACGCATGGCTTTTCCAAAGATAGAAATATTTTTTATGGTGGACGTAAGCATTAAACGCATGGCTCTCCCCAAGATGTAAATGTAAGTATTTTCTTGATTATGTAAATCAAATCCTAACTTTGTATAAGTAACAATTTCAAGGATCTTAAAACAACATGGTATTGATCCATAGAGAACTCTTAAAGAGACCCAAGGATTACAAAACGACTTGTAAAAGAAACTGTGTTATTCTCTCCTTTACCCCCTTAGATAAATTCTCTCTTATGCGTATTATTGATGGAATAGAACGCTTATTCGTGAGGGAGGATTAGTTTCATGAGAAAATAAGGGGCAGGTTTTTTATTTTATTTTAATGCATTAATTTAGGAAACTTTACTTCTTTAAAATTGACCAATAGGATTTTAGCTTTACTCCCCCTTATTTTAAATTTGATATATTTAAGTAAATATTGCATAATCATAAACATTGAAACCAAATAAATCATAATAAAGAAGCTCAAACTCATGAGGTGCAGGGATATGATCACGAGAATGTTTTCTTCTTGGAGAACGATCTGCGGGCGGGGCAGAAACTGAAGCAGCTATTTTCCGAACCTGTAAGTAAGGCGAAATTCATACCTCGTAAAGTGGCGGACAATATACCCTTTTCCAGCAAAAACTTGCCCGAAATTCTCAAGCGTTTTGCCATCGAACCCAGGTCGGTTGAAGCTGAAATAGTAGAGCAAACTATCAAAGATTGCGAGGAACCGGCCATGGAAGGCGAGAGCAAGATCTGCGCGACATCGCCCGAGTCATTGATCGACTTCAGCGTCTCGAAGCTCGGATCAAAGAAGGTTCAAGTTTTCACAACAGAAGTAGTGAGTGCTGATAAAAGTAAGGACACGTCAAAGCTGCAGAGATACACCGTCGCGAAGGGAGGGCAAAAGATAGGAGACAGCGCGGTGGTGTGCCACGGGCAGAATTACGTGTACGCAGTGTTTTACTGCCACGAAATCGAGGCGACAAGTGCATATACAGTTTCGCTTGTGGGCGCCGACGAGACAAGGCCGAATAATTTTTAACTTTTTTTATTTTCATATCTTCTTCTTCTTCTTCTTCTAACTTTTTCTTTAAGATCTTATAATTTTTACTTTGAATACATATCATCAAATACATTTTTCTTCTATTATATCTTTAATGGGTAATAATTTTTGTTTTAAAAAGATATATCCTCAATTAATTTTCTTCCATCTTTTGAAATATAGTATGTGACTTAATAGTTACATTGTTTTAAATTTCTCCATTGAAACTTTTTTCACCAATGTGTCCTTATTTAAATATCTTTTTCTTTCATTTAGTTACTGTTTAAACATTTTTCCACTTATGTTAGTCATTTTGTGGGGGGGTCTTAAAACCTTACCCTTCTTCCTTTTGATTTGTCCCTCTTAAAACAATTTTCCCAAATATATCCTCTTTTTTTATTTTTATTTTTTCTTTTTAGTTTCTTTGTTTACTTTAAATCTTATATTCTTACTATGCCCCGTGAAAATACATTTTCTTTCTGTGTCATTCTTGTTTAATTTTTTTTCCCTCAAATACTTTCTTATTTATACTTTTTTTTGTTTCCAGTTTGTCTAAAAAATTAACAAATTTAATACACCACGTGCTAAAGACCTTATAATAAAAATATAATGTGGCTTCTTATGTGCCATTTTTTTTTTGTTATCATGTTTTCTAATTGTATTATTTCTTTAGTAAAAATATGTAGTGTCACATCCAACTTGCATTATTGATGTTTCCTAGCACAAGTTGCATTCCGATAGGATATTGACTCGGATTCTTTTCCTTTCATAGCAGCAATATTTTGGTTAGATACATGCTAGTGGCATATTTTTGTCTTGTTATAAGGAGAATGTGGTATACAATCATACTACTGTAGCTGAACCCATCTTCAAATTTATGATAGTCAATAATTGCACGTAGGATATTCAGGCAGAGAGAGAGAGAGAGAGAGAGAGAGAGAGAGAGAGAGAGAGAGAGAGGAGAGAGGGAGAGAAAGAAAAAATAAGAAAAGCAAAGGGAAAAAAAATAATAAAGGAAAATCTATGTGATGGTGAAGAAAAAGATGAATAACAACGCTGCATGCAAACAAGAAGTAAAATTCAGGTTCATGATCCGTCATTTAGAAAGAATTGATACCAAGAAAGTGGAATAAAGAGATCGAAAACTCCGTTGGAACTAGCTCGATGGATAGAAAAGAAGAGCTTAAAATTTTAGATTTCATGTTTAAAATTTAGGAGGTTTTCTTTTAAATTTGAATCTTTAAATGTTATAAGTAAAATGAGATTGATGTGTTATAAATCAACAGTAAGGATTTGTACTAGTTGCAAACTAATTTCTCGCCATCTCATACTATATAACTAAAGGCATTAGGAGAAACATTTATACGTTTTTGCCTGATTTAAGAATTAACTTTTTTTTTTGTTCAAAGAATTAATAAAATTTTCGTTTAAAGATTTCTAGTAATTTTTAAGTTTAATTAAATATTTGGTCTTGTTATTAATAATTTATTGTTTAATCAGATTTCGATACAAATAAGTTGTCTATTATAATTATACATGTAATAAATTACTCTAGCTATGCGCCCATCAATATTGGTTCTCTTCTTTATTATGTATGAGTGGCTTCGTCGGCAGAAAGTACAAAACAATATCCACGTTTTATCTTCGCTTTAAACAAGAAGATCAATACAAATAAAGTTTTAGATATAGACGTGATAAGAACATCAAGTTGGAGAATAGCTAGTCGGCATAAAATTAAGTAAATTGAAATTACTTAGTATAATTATATGATTAACTCATATATAATATATTATTTCTTAATTAGCTAGCTCTTGAAAAGTCTATATAAGTAAACGTTATTGGCTTCTTTTTTCTTCGTACCTTTTGCCTCTTTATATATATCTTACCTAAGTTTACGTACGTACATCTGTGATGGAGTTTCGTCTGCTTTCACTTTGGTTTTTCCTATATGTGAGTGTTTCTTTTTTTCTTTTTTTGGGTACTTATTGTCTATACCACTTCTAGCCGTTGTCCAATTAAATTAATCTTACATATATATATATATATCTGGCAGTTCGCACTGGTTGGAAGCTATGCTTTTGAGAAGGTAGACTTGGAATCATACTGGCATTCAGTCTTGCCAAATACTCAATTCCCAAAAGTTTTGTTGAATACTTTACAGCCAGGTAATTGTTAAAATTTATGGTAGAAACTGTACTAGGTAATACTATTTGTAGGCGTTAGATCAGCTTTTTAATGGTATGATTTATATATGGAAACAACTATATTTGTTGTGCTATGAATCTTTAACATCACTCATAGACCGGAGTGTTAAAAAGTTAAATCCAATTACTAAAACAATAGAACGTACTAGTAAAATAAAATACATATTCCCCCAGCCCTTTTTTTTTTTTAATCTTGGATATGAGAGATTTGAACTTTATATCTCTACGATGGGGTAAGTGAGAAATTTCTGCTAAGTTATAGTTGCGAATACAGCTACTGTTGTATTGTTTGCTATGGCTTAAAAAAAATCAATAAAAAAAAAATACTAAATGAGACAAGGTATCACATCATCACATAATTCCAAATATTAATAATGATCTCATCCTTGATTTTATGATATGATGTAAAGTTCGAATCTCTATCTTAAACCTAAATTAAAAGGGAAAAAAAAAGTATGACAAGGATATAAGACATGATAGACTCATCCTACTGGATAATATCTGTTGTCTAATTCTTGGTTTGTTCATGTTATAAAACCACTTCTAAAAATCTTCTTGTTCTTGATATCAGCTACCTCAATTCATGAAGGCAAAGACACTGCTATAATTGGCAGGGATGCTTTAGGTCTTCCCAAGCATAGCGCAAATACGCAAGTCTTTCCCCAACTTAAAAATAATGAAAATTATGGTGGAAATAATAAGGATTATGGTGGAAATAATAAGGATTATGGTGGAAGTAATCATGATTCACGTGGCTCTCCCCAGGATATAAATGTAAGTATTTTCTTAATTATGCAAATCAAACCCTGATATTTCATAATTAACCACAATATCGAAGGATTTTAAAACAACATGATTTTCACAATTCGTTAATTGAAAGAAGATATCCCTTGATCCTTAAAAGAGATCAAGGGATAAAAAAACAATTTGTAGAAAAAACTTTGTTTCTCTACTCTACTCTTATGTTTTCTCTTATGATTGACACATCTGTTTAGAGAGTGCATAAGGACCAGTTTCCTAGAAAATTAAAAAAAAAAAAAAATCCACTTAAAAAAAGATAGAGAAATTTGAAACAATTAGGCTTCCATCTTAACAAAACAACATTTTAAGTAAAGTGACTCAATATCTTTATATGCTTTTTATTATTATTGTATTTTTACAATGGAGAACTCGGGTTTCTTTTCACGCTTAATTAACATGCCCCACAAGATAGTACTCTCTTTGTAGTCACTAATCTTTTAATTAACATGCCCCACAAGATAGTACTCTCTTTGTAGTCACTAATCTTGTATTGAATGGATCGAATCACTTGTTTGAGATTTGTGCGTTCTGATACGATATAAAGATTAGAGTGAAAAAGAGGAATTTGAGACTCCAAAGGGATTGTGGGATTGGACTTCCATCTTAAAAGGTCGACTTTTTAAGTGGAATTGATCCAATACCCTTATATATTTATCAATATTGTTGTATTTTTATGATATAGGACTTGGGTTTCTTTGTTCCCTTTAACAGGTGCAGGGATATGATCACGAGAATGTTTACTTCTTGGAGAACGACTTGCGGATGGGGTATAAACTGAAGCAGCGATTTCCTGAACCCGTAAGTAAGGCGGAATTCATACCTCGTAAAGTGGCAGATACAATACCCTTTTCGAGCAAAGAGTTGCCCGAAATTCTCAAACGTTTCGCCATCAAACCCAGGTCGGTTCCAGCTAAAATAGTAGAGCAAACTATCAAAGAGTGCGAGCAACCGGCTATGGAAGGCGAGAGCAAGGTCTGTGCGACGTCACCCGAGTCGTTGATCGATTTTAGCGTCTCAAAGCTCGGAAAGAAGGTTCAAGTTTTTACAACCAAAGTGGATGATAATAGTAAGGAACCGTCCAAACTGCACGAATACAAAGTCGCGAAGGGAGTGAAAAAGATAGGAGAAAGCGCGGTGGTATGCCACAGGCAGAATTACATGTACGCCGTGTTTTACTGCCACAAAATCAAGGCAACGAGGGCGTATATGGTTTCGCTTGTGGGCGCCGGCGGGACAAGAGCTAACGCGGTGGCGCTTTGCCACCGCGATACGAGGCTTTGGAATCCTCAACATGTTGCTTTCCAGATTTTGAAAGTGAAGCCCGGAACCGTCCCCATTTGCCATTTTGTGGCGAGGGACAACCTTGTTTGGGTCCCAAACTAGTTCTTCATGTCAAAAGGCTATATATATGCTAGCGGTCTGCCAATTTTGCCACTATGAAAATTGGGAAATAAGTGGCCGGGAGTCGTTAGCTTTGTGTAATTTCAATTGATTGTGTTAATTTTGGATTATCATGTTATATATGTGCATGTGTGACTGTCTCCGATTATTTTTTCAAAATAAGGTTTGATGTAAAATTGTCCAATAATAAGGTGGACAATTGTGATGAATGCTTTTTTTTTTTTTTTTTCGTGTAACGCCAAAACACTCCAAATTTTATCAGATCAATAAGGTTACCAACTGCACGACGTTCTATTAAGGTTTAATGACAAAAGTCTCCACTTAAATGTATTAAAACAGAAAAGCGAAAAAATCGTAATCCAATTAATGACAAACCAAATAAAAATAAAACAACCATTCATAGAACGGTAACTCACACTAAAAATTATGTTAGATCCGTTTTTATCTGTTTACCAAATTTAATTAAATTACCGAAAGTATAAATAAATAAAAAATACAGACAATTTTATGAGGTTCGGTCATACTTACTCTTTAGGATCATGCTTAGCTATCGAACAATCCAGTAATCTCAAACTGATTATAAATACACTTGGACTTAAACAACCTAAAGAATCCATCTTCTTATTGTCACCGATTGTCATGAATCTATTAGCCAGATATGTTCAGCTAGCACCACTTGTCTTAACATTGAACTCCATTCAACTGAAAATACCTTCTCCCAAAAGCTTCAAATTCCTCTCCCAAAAAACGATAACATCTCGTTCCGAAAACTCCAAATTCTTTTCCCAAAAAATGAAAATCATGCCAAAAGGCTAAGTCTCAAAATATGCTATAAAACTCTCTCTATTCTCAGCAACGTACTGCTTGAAAACTTGAGACTTAAATAACCCAGCATCCTCAAAACAAACAGAATCTTGGATTTGATTTTAATCACAGGCTGTTGCAATATGATGTTGTAACACCTCGCGGAACATCCGCCATAGAATTTGAGATCATGATACAATCAAGTGATTCAATTTGGCTAGCTAATAACCGACTCTCTTCAGCAAATATCTCCAAATTAAATCACGATCTTTTTGGAAAAATTCCACACGGATATTTTGGGATAGATTTGAAATTCTAATTTAAATAGAATTAGAGATTCCTATCTAAATTAGAATTATCCTTTTAAACTCAAATCCCAAATCTGATAACAAACTTAATTCTTGACAATAAAGGGAGAATCTTCTCAGCAAATATTCCAAAATCGCAGCTTTGACCATAACATTATTCTAGCTCAGCAAATCTTCAATATTGCCATAAATGCGAACTAAAAAACCTAACAAATTGGATTCATTTATACATCTTGAAACATTTTTCCTTGCAGACACGAATTAAGTCTATAAGCATGTTTCATTTCCTAATCAGCGATTATTTTTCTTCACATGTTATTGAGCTGTTCCAATTCATCTCAAGATTTTGAAACCACAATCTCCATTTCTTTCTAAGAATATATACAATTATTGTGTTTTTCTCCTTACTTATCGCTAATGGTATACAAAACCTCTTCAATATATCCTCTATTTGATAGGGTGCATGTTTGTCGTTAATTAGGTTTTTCTCTTTGTATGACGGATATGAATGTTTTGTTATGCTACGTTTTCCGAGTAAGTTTTGTTTTTGTGTCTTATGATACAGGCGAAAGATAGATATTACATTAGAATAGCATTATTAGTTGGGGAATATATATTGAGACATAATTTTTTTCTGAAAAGAAAATTGAAAAAAGCAATATATAAGCTCATAGTATTCATTGAGAACAGTGAAGTTTTTCTCACTATTCGTGATTTTTTTTAAAGAAAGATAAAGGTGAGAGTTTTTCCTATCAATTAGGTTTAAAATAGTATCCTTTACTTATGGTTCAAATGTGTTGAGTTTATTATTTACAATATCTATTTTCTTTCCCTTCGTGATATTTTATAAGTTTATTAGTTAAAGGAATTATAAGTACTCAATTGTAGGAGCATTGTTAAATATTGCATATACCATTCTTGCGGAACAAAAGAACAAATCAGATCAAGTATTGTTGCAATCAGTTGTTTAACTTATATAGGAGAATATGAAAAAGTGTAAAATTGTGCATTGTACATATATATTGCTTCCCGCTCCTGTTAGCGCAATGAATGAGAATTCAAGTACAAAAGTAATTTTAAAATAGAGTTATGGGTCGGAAATAGTCTCAGTTCTCTTTAAATTTATACAATGAGTACACATAAAGCTCCATATCTAAAAAGATTTATATATATATATATATATATCCACACGCATATATGTATAAATCCATTACCATATTATAATAAAGTACAGTTGCCTTTCCTACATTATTTAAAAATTTTGTCTATTATCTATTTTATCGTCTTCTGTTATTATTTCTAGTAACTTTTGTCTGTTTTATCTTTTGGGCTTTTTTTACTTTTTAATTTAATTATTTAAATAGTGAAAATTTTGATTTGGATTTAAAATCAGATGAACTATTTAGATTTGAAATTTATATATGTATATATACAAAATTTGTCTTCTATTTGATTTTACTTGATTGTATGAAATATGATTTAACGAATAATATATTCAATTAGTATCTAGTACTATATATGTATATATATAATATGGCTTCTTTTAATGGACCATAATGTGTTTTAACAACATGTGTTCTAATTGCATTCTCTCTCTATAAAGCATACTACACTACAGTCCTAGGTGACAAAGAGCCGACATCGACCTACCAAACTTTTCGGTAGAGATATAAAGTCACATCCAACTTGCAATATTGATATTTCCTCTCTCTCAATGCATTTTCCAGCACAAGTGGTGTGGACAGATATCGACTAGATTCTTTTAGTTTCATATATATAGCTATATTATTGGCTAGACACATACTAGTGGTCTTTTTGTCTTGTTAGGAGAATGTGGGATACAACGCTCGTTGAACCTATTTCACATTTATGATAGTCGATAATTGCACGCAGGATTTTCAAGCAAAAAAATGAGGAAGTTCAAGAAAAAAATATGAAAAGAAAATCTAGATGATAGCACAGAAAAAGATGAACAACAGCGCTGCATACAAACAACAGTTAAAATTCAGGCTTATGATCCGCCGTTTAGAATGAATAAATACCAAGAAAGTAAGAATGAATAGATCTAAAACTCCATCTGAAACTAGTTCAATGGATGAAAATAAAAAGTTTAGGACTAATTTAGATTTCATGTTTAAAATTTAGGAAGGTTTCTTTTTAACTTTGAATATTATGTGTAAAACCGAGATCGATGTCATTATAAATCAACAGTTAGTATTTAATTCATCTAACAAACTTTCTCGCCATCTTATGCTATAAATAAGGGTGTTGGAACAATTTTTGTACCTTTTACTTGTAATTATATATTTCAATTTGAGGTCGAGCAGATTTGAACTTCTGAACTAGGCATTTTAAATAGTTAAATTAGTTATGAAATTATTACTAAACTATCTCTAAGATAAATAAAATCATTTAAAGTTTTTCTTTTAATTTTTAAGTCTAATTAAACTTTTTATCATGTCTGTCTTTAATCGGATTTCAGATTTCCACCTAAACAAATCGTTTTTAATAATTGGACATGTAATAAATCACTCTAGCTGCCAGAGCCATGCGCACATTGACATCGGATTCCCTCCTTTATTATGTGATTGGCATCGTCGGCAGAAAGTACAAAACAATATCCACTTTTTTTTTTTTCCCCTTAAGGATAAACTTTTACGTAAACTTTATACAAGAAGAAATATAGACGTCACAAAAACATCGAGTTGCTGAATAGCTCTGGTAATAATACTAAAACAAAAAAAAGAAAGAAAGAGAAAAAAAAAAGGGTAAATGGATACGAAATCGCGTTTAGCTCATAGTTCGAGCCTACGAAATAAACATATATGCACTTCTCAATTCAAATATATAGCATCAATGAAGTATCCTCTCTTTTTCAGCCAGGTTGGTTTTAACTAATATATATGTTTAAGTTTTAGTAAGGCCTTATATCCAACACGTTGGAACTGTATTTATCACATAAGACTAATAATGTGTAACACAGAAATTATACATATGTAATACTTCTGTTAATGCATGTTTTTACACAAACAGTTTTCAATATATCATGTTATACATAAAGTAAATTAAATTACATTTAAATCAGCAAATAACTACAAGTATCTAAAAAAAAGTCATATTTGCCAAACATATCCGATGGACAAATGCACTATAAAGAGACTTTTTATATAAAGTGCGATTCTTTTAGTAAATGGCCCGGTCCTTGACTACTTTTGGTTTTATACATTATATTTTCTTGAATTTTGCTACTATTAACAGTCCCTCTATCAATGTTCTATAAAAAAAAAATTAAATAAAACTTGAAAACATTCTGATCCTATGAACTTTATTTATAAGTAAATTGTAATTAAAAATTTTTTGAAGGGAAATTGTATCTCCATCAAAGATATATTTTGGAAGTAAATTATACTTTCACTAAGATAGATAGTATCATCAAAGATATTTTGGAGGTACAATTTCTCTTCAAAAAAATAAAATGTTTAACTATAATTTTAGCCTTAGTTAAAACACAGATGATCTTAATGTATTAATTTTCCGTTCAATTTTTTGGTTGGAATATCGATATAGCACTATTTGCGTAACAATAAAAACGTTTGAGGTAATATGAAGTGTACGTACAATTAAAAATG
This sequence comes from Ficus hispida, assembly GCA_025413025.1. NCBI lineage: Eukaryota > Viridiplantae > Streptophyta > Magnoliopsida > Rosales > Moraceae > Ficus > Ficus hispida. The sequence goes on from CM046363.1 coordinate 9,736,399, forward strand.
AAGGACCAATATGTAGGTTGAATGTATAATTCAAAGATTATTTGCGAAAGAAACTCCGATTAAATAAAAGTTAATCAAAAGAAATCTATTTTCATGTATATCCTAATTTAGAGGCGCCACTACGAGGGAACACAGTTTAGTATTTTTGTCAGTACATGTTGTCATATTAGACGTATATTTTTCTTTTCTTCTCTTTTTTGAAGAAGGTGTTGCATTAATTTTTTTTTTCTCTTTCACCATAATTTGCTCTTACTGGTGGATAATTGCTTCAAATAGAGTCTATTTGAGATAAGCATATATCCGTAATATTTGAGATTAATATATTTGAATGAAAATATTTAAATAAAAACATTTTGATAAAATATGAATGTGGGGTTTTGGGAGAAGCATCCGAATGATAAACATTTTGAGTGAAAACATTTGAATGAAAATGTTTAACTGAAAACATTTGAACAAAAATGTATTTAAACAGAACTGTTTGAACAAAATTTGGAGTGAGGGTGGGTGGGTTTCCATTTGCCTTAAAAAGTGAAATAAACCATTTAGATGGTTCATTTCAATTGAGAATGTAAACGCAAATTTGAATGTGTAATTGAAATGAAATTGCACAAATACTACATCTACATGGCACCTGCTAAACGCATATCCAAATTACAATCCAAATGAACATGTTCAGATGAAACTAAATGTTTCCCCAAATGCATGGCAGCATCGTAAACTCCCAAATAGAGTAAATTGTACTTCTTTTTTTGGGGGGTGGGGGGGATCCTATATATATAACAAAGCTTTTTTATATGACATGATTGTTTACGATAAAGCTAATGGTATAAGTAGGTATTTATCAAAATTACAACCTCAAAAATTAAATTTAATAAAATAGCATTCGAAATCATTTTATTAATAAAAATTTTTTAATAACTTTTAAAAAAATGGTCAAGTTATTTTATAAATTGCCTCCAGTATGCAGCGTGTAAGGTGTGTTACAGGAAATGGACACTTGAGCAGCTAAGAATAAGAAGCAGTGGATGGTGGTCCCACCGCAAAGGATCGGAAAAAAGAAATCATAAGATAGTCGAAACAAGGGTTATATAGTAAATGCACTATTATTACTTGGAGTCAGTGGTAACAAAGCCCATAATGAGTTTGTGGACAATGGGAAATGTTTGTCGTTTACTCAACAGAAAACGACATATGCGGAATTGTTGCCGTGCAGAGAAAAGAATTTATTAATAACGTTGAAGAGGTTTTATTCCTCTCTCCTCCCTCCAAAATTTTTTCTTTTTTTATTTTGTTCGAAAAATGGCGAGTGTTGTGAGAGAGAGGTGGTGAGGAAAGTGGGGAACTTACTCGATCGCACCACCATCATCAAGCACTTTTTTTTTTCAGACCCATTTTTTAATGTCACTTTTATCAAAGCCTACAACTCGCTAACTGTTAGGTTTTTTTTTTTTTTTTTGCGTACTTCGTCCTCAATTCGCAACCATTCATTGCAGATCTGATGGACATCATTCATCTGTCAGATCTATCCGATAAAAAGCCACTACCATATAAGAAACCTATTCTATATGTAGTTTTAAATTACACGTTTGCCCACTCAACTGAACCTAATTAATCCAAACCATGTTTATTTAAAAATTATGGACTCGGCCTCACCACTTAGTTATATAATCTGCATCATTTAGCATTACATTTTTAAAATATCAAAAATACCCCTACAACAGTAAAAGACAACATCAGCCCTAAAATCACCGTAGGATGATTGTTACGCCACATCAACATTCATTTTGAACAGTCTTGTAAAAAACAAAAACAAAAAAAAAAATCATTTTCAACAAAATTCAATTATCAATTTGTATGTTTGTCACCATTTTTCAACTCACATGCGTGCTGTTAGTGGTTTGAGGCATATGTTGTGTCACTTCCTTCTTATATATATTTTTCACCACTAAGATCATTTCAGTTGAATAACCGATCGTGTTAACGTCATCTATTTATAAAAGGTGGGTCTCTTAACATGTGATTTATACATAAAGACTGTTTTTTATTGGTGGTAATGTTTAATATTGGCCCTAACATTTTTCCAATCATCATCACATATATGACATTTGCCAATCTCAATCTATTTTTTATTTATCTCAAAAAACGGATTCCATGATTATAGTAGAAGCTCCGTTGTGAAATTTACATTATGCAATAGTGTCTATAAACTGAGAACATGATTATGTTTAAAATTCTGGTGCTCTACATTTATTCATGTAAATGAACATTAAATTTCGTAAGAAATTTACTCTTCATTCTTGATTCAACTGATTCAACATAGGGAAGAAACGCTCTCGTTACCCAATATTTGCCCGCTAGTCTTATCTACATAAGAATCAACTATGCTCCAAACGACAGCAGATCTCTAGGATCACGTACGAGACTTTCTCCTTAGAGAGCGGCATAATCCATACTCTTCCCAAGCAACAAGTTGCGAGAAATTCTCAAAACACTTTTCCATAAAACAGCATATGCAGATTAAGTGAAAAGTACCATTAAGCTGTGTGAGGCATCATCCATCAAAGGGGAGGACAAGTTCTGCTCAATGTCGCTCGAGTCATTGATAGATTTTGGGATTCTCAAAGCTCGGAACAGGAGCTCAAGTCTGCTCAACGGAGGTGAGTGGTGGCAAGGGAGAGAAGCAGCTTTACAGCATCTCAAAAGGAGTAAAAAAGATTGGTGAGAGGTTGATGGTTTGCCACAAGTAGAATTTGTTTTAGTGCCATGAAATTTGTTGGGACTTTTATATATATATATATATATATAACTAGTTGTAGGCACGTGCCATGTACGTGCTTAATCAATTTGTTAAATAAAAAAAAAATTAATTATGAGGTATTATGATATAATAATTGTTCAATAATCAGTGAAGAAATTATTAAGTAGTAAGAAATTGAAAAAAATTAACGAATCACATAGAACTTAATTGAGTGGTACTATAAGAAAATAATAGTTGAGATTATCACACAAAAAAATGAAAAAAGAATGAAAAATAAAAATTTATAATGATGAGAGAAAAAAAAATACCGAAAAGAAATCAGTACATAGATGAAAGTGAATAACAATTTTAAAGAATACAAAAAATAACATATATATATATATATATATATATCAAACATGATGACAAAATAGTAATTGAGAATCTAAGATAGTCATGGAAAAAAAATATACATATGTGGAGAGAATTTTGAGTGAAGTAAAGAAGGGAAGAAAAGGAAAAGGGAAAGAATGAAAGAGAACTCAAAAAGAAAAAGGGAGAGAGAGAGATGTGTCAAAATGATTAAAGAGTTTTTGACTCTTTTATATATGTTAAGATAAAATTAAGATTATACATGTTGAAATTTAATATGAAAAATTAATTAATTAAAATACTTAGGTTATATACAAATTGTGTGTTAGAATTTGTAGAAGATTCGTGATAAGCTTTGTTGAATTTTTAATCATGTGCTAATCTTGAAGATCCAAATCAAGATTTGAATTCTTGAGTTAATCATGTGGGTAATTGTGCTAGATTCGTTTGTGATTAACTCTTGTTTTATTTAAGTTTTTTTTTTTTTTTTTTTTACTTATCTCTGTTCATGATTGTCAAAAGAAAAGATCAGATTCCGATTTGGTTTGAATAGCTAATAGATAATGTGTATCTTGCAGTTTGAGTTTTTGAATTGCAGAAAATCCAGCATTCGCACATGCTGGAGATAAGGCTTTGTCCGCACATTATGAGAAAAGGTTCTGCCTACTCAAACATCTACAGAAGTTATGGGAATATTTGATTTTCAAATACTTATCCGAATTTCCTTTTCAATAGAGTTCGTTCATAGATCTCACCGTAGAGTTCGTGGAATGAACCTAGACACATTTTTATATCCAGGAGTTTCTTATTTAAGTGTTCTTTAATGAAAATCACGTTCTTACGGCTGAAAAATAGAGAGAAAAATCAGAGCAATTATAAGGCTTAATTTCTATAGCTCTCATCTTGTTGTCATTGAGCAATTGAAGATCCGGTGTAACTACAAGAAAGAGATAAAGATGAATCTGGCTCGGAGTACGTCAGTTGGATTAAAGGCGAGCGCTATAGCTTGGAGTAGGACGGGAGGTCCGAAGGCGAGTATTGAAGCTTGGAGTAAGACGGGAGGCCTGAAGGCAAGCTACTGACTTGGACTAAAACAGGAGGTTTGAAGGTGACTCACTGTAGGAGGAGACAATGTGGGTTCCGCATTGGTAGAGTTTCATAGAAAACTTATAATTCCAATCTCTTGTAGCTAAAATTCTTTGTTTAATAAAATCCTTCTATTTATTCTGGTGTATTCAGCACCCGTGGCTTTTACCCTAAGGTTTTTGGCCACCTTAAATTACCATATCATCATGTTTGCTTATAGTTATATATCTTTCTGTATTTTTCGGACAGCACAACGAGCATTTTCCGCCCCTCTCAGATCCTAACTTGATAGTGCCGACGGTAAAAATGTGGTGATGATGGCGCTTTGCCACACTGATACTAACTCTTGGAGCCCTTAGCATGTTGGCTAATTTTAGATGCTAAAAGTGAAGCCAAGAAGTGTTCCCATTTGTCATTTCATGTCTAGGGACAATCTTTTGTGGGTCCCTAATTCTAACGCCCAAATGTTCTAGTATAGTATTAATTGGTGATACTAACATATATTTTTAAGTATATTGCAGGTGACGGTGACAAGGGCTTTAATACACACAAGAATTCATGTTTCATGTGAAAGATGAGTAAAGCAAGAATTATAAGTTTTACATTAGTTTTATGTTGATCTTAGGATGACAGGTTGCCCATGTATAGTTGATTTTGTGTAAATAGGCTAAAGCATCAATAGATGAGTTGGAACGGTGCTGAATAGAGGCTTGGTCGAGCCTCGGGCACCGTTGTGTCATCATACGGGTGCCACAATGCTCTAGGAGTCTCTTTTGGGTTAAAAACCCAAGGACATACATAGCGCCGCGGCACTACCTTTGGGCGGTGCTGCTACAGTGCCGCTCCAAAAAAAAAAAAACGGGGGATTTTTAATCTTTGCCCTTGAATAATTAGGATTGATTATTAAAAGCCAAAAACTCAAAAGTCTGATTCATATAAGACATATTCTCATAAAAGTATCATTCTTTTTCTCTCAACCTCCATTCTCCTTCTCCCCTTAAGAAAAGAAAGATTTTGTTAATTCTCCCAACAAACCTCTGCGATTCTCATTTCTTGTGAGTCTCTTGCCTTGATTTCACCAGAGGTTTAAGGTAATCTACTCTTATGCTTTTGTTTTGGGGATTTTAGAATTTTAGGGTTTTGTGATTTTGGGAATTTCATAAAATTGTTATTGGTTGATGAAATTGATGGATTTGATGGTTGGATGATGGAACTTGAATTTGTGCCTATCAGTTATAGGAATTTTGAAATCTAGGGTTTATGGAAAATTGAAAATAGGGCTTTTAGAGTTTTTATTGTTCTTAAATAGAGAATGTTAATTTTATGATTTTATGACATAAATTATCCAAAAAGCAAGCGTATTGAGCTCCCAAGGCGCTACGTCCCCTAGCTAGCAATTTAAGTATGTTCATCAAGCAAGGTAAGTACATCTTTCACCTGTAATATGTTTGTTTAAAATTCTAAATGGCTTTAAATGATGTTAAGTGACATTTATGTTTGGATGACGGATGTTCTTTATGAGGGTTATTTTCAAAGATGTTTTTATTAAGATATGTGATGTAAGACAATGATGTTTTTAAATATTTACATCATTGTTTTTATGAAAGAGATAAGATGAGGACTATTTATAATAAAAGATGTTTAGGAGGCATGTACCGAACATAGACTTTCTTTTCTACCGAGCCGTGAGGAGCCCTAGAGGATGGTGCCGGGCATGAGGACCCGTCGATGGTCGTTGCAATTGATAGTGAGTAAGGGGTAATTTAAGTAGTGGAATTTTTAAAAAATTTTCTTAAGATCGTACTAAATCATGTTATCATATACAATAAATTATTCTACAATCTACGTACGTTAAGAGAAAACAATAGGAATACTGGAGGATGTGATCAAAGAGAGCTTCAACTATTCCTAAACGGTAGAGTATGTGGACACTCGGTCTCTTGATCAGTATTCGTGCTCGGCGTTTTCCTTTCAACTGCCCAGAACTCTTACAACTTACTATTACTATAATGCGCAAATAATAATAAGCTCACTCACCTTAGAGTCTGTGATCTAAATAAAATACAAGCCTCTAGGGTCTTATTTATAGTGAATGAACTAGGTGGAATTTGAATTCGAATAGGGTACTTGAAAAATATTTTCCTCTCTCCTCCTTCCCTAATCTACTTTTTTCTCTTGCCTGGGAGACAGAAAAATCACCCACAATAGGTATAAGAGATTCAAAACTTGATTCAAATTTTTTTTTTATCGCCAATTATCTTATGATTTTATCTCCATGGATAATGTTCCATAGTAGCAACTTTATTCAAGTTAAATAATAATGTAATAATTATCCAAATAAAATCAACAAGGAGAAAATAATTAATTGTCCAAATAAAATCATAAAAAAAAAAGCCGACACAAGGTAGACTAAGATAGGATTGTGTTTCAATTTCAAATCCAAATAGGATAATTATCATGTTTTGTTTTTAACATTTATTTAAATAAGATATCTAGATATTTAAATTAATTATCTAAATACTTAATTTATCTATGTCTCTTAATTTAAATTAATCTTATATTTATCACAAAAGATAAATATAATTAATTCAAATTTCAAAACTTAGCTTCAAATAAATATTTATCCAATTAATTAAATGAAAAAAATTCTTATTCTACCCTTGGCAGAAAAAATGCCTACACATTGTGGGAGGTGTTCCGGATTTTTCTCTTCACTAAGTCCTAGAATTAAAGTAATAATGAATATCCCAATTCATTACCATCCGTTAAGGAATTATATTAAGCTAGTAAAGAGACTAATTGGACATATATGATATGGACTCTAATAATCTATATAATTAATTATTATATAAAAAATAAATTAATTACACAATTATTAGTTTTAGAGTCATATCACTATAAACCTAAAACTATACTTCTAATTATACACCATCTTATGTAAGCTAGTGTGTAGCACAGTCCAATAACCTTGTCATACATGCAGCACCCTCATATGATATCCATGATCAACTTAAAATCAAAGTCCATTCAACTTTTTGATCATGCTATCTTAAAGATCCATTATTATACATCCAATAGGAAATTGATTATTCATCCAAAGTGAATAATTAGTCATTTACCCAACAAACGACCCAAGGCCTCATCTGTTTTCACATCCTGTATAATGCTATTTAAGATGATAACATTTACTTTTTATGGGAGTTATAATTCCATATCTATAAGTAAAGCTCGCATCGACTATAATTCATGTACCTAACAAACCGGTCTAATAACTTACTACTCTGAGATGCTTTAGCCTTTGGAACATACACAAGTCATAAACATGAAATCGTTTACTTACTCAAGATTAAGGTTATAGCATAATGAATGTCAAAAGTGAATTAATCTAATCAAGCGGGATTATAAATTAATTACACTTTATTCCAGTCTAATATATTATCATCACTAGGTAATATATCTATATCTCTACTTGGGAGTCGGTTCGCTCCAGACAACATAATAGTCTTTATATGAGTTAGATGCTTACTCTAACTCTAAAGATTATAGACTATAGATTTAGACTACTTACTTTAGAACATTATCTTCTCGCATACAAAAATCTATTGCATACAAAATTCTAATAGTTTAAACATCAAGTAGTCAATGAGCCTTATTTACTTACATTTACTTTAACATATAAATCTAGATGAGAACAGTGTAGGAAAGATGTAATGAAAAATCCTTAAATATATTACTAATCAGTTCAAAATAAATGAAATACAATTAAAATATCTTTTAGTCTTAGGATATTCCAAACAGAGTCTAGCTAACTCACTTTCATCATGGTTGCACACATTGGTACATTGCCTAGAGCCCAAGAGATGTGGAAAAGATAATAATATAACAATGATGATGGATAAAGATTTTCATAAAATGACGAGTTGATTTATCTTTTATGAATTTCTATATTCTCAACTTATTTACGATGTTTTAATATTTTCATTGATGATGAAACAATTTGTAAGATTAAATATGTACTTACTAAGCATTAGCTAATTATAGTTTCTTTGCATGCTGCAGACAAAGGTAAAGCTAAAGTCTAAGAGTGGAGAACGTTTGGCATGGATGTATGCATGATGGCAGAGCGGGTTATCGAAATGGTTCTGAAATGGATGGAACTTAAGTTAAATTATGCTTTATTTACGTTTAAAGTTGGAGAACTTTATTTTCTAAAGTTAACTTAAACAATTTCCTTTGAAGTTTATTAGGATGTCTTTTTATCAAGACCAAATTCCGTCATTACATGACAAGAGAGTTTTAATTTATTATTTAAATTTCTTATGACTTTGGTTATGTTTTCCCTATAAAAAAAATAAAATCAAAATGTTCATTCGAAGATTTTACTAAACTTTATATACATTAATATTGTTATTATGCTTTCCGCTATCTTAAGTCGATATCTTATACAAATCATCAGGAAAGTCGTAACGTCCCGATGAGGAGGCATTACACTAATCAACTAGCTATATATATATATATACATATATATATATATATATATTATATACATATATAGGGAGGGAAGGATTCGGATCACGGGGCTTAAGCCCCCTTCAATATATATATATTTTTTAATATCCTATAACTGTAAATAAAATTGTATTATAATCCCTATTATTAAAATGAAAACTTGATCATAATATTCTTTAAATAATATCCATTACATCATTATTAGCCCGATAAAAAAATTCTCGCTTCACCACTAATAGTAAGAGATCAAAGTTCGATATCGTCCATGAAAATGGAGAGAAATAAGTGTGTGAGTTCTTATTAAACTTTGTGTAGTTTCACGCATGTGTGTGTGTAAAATAGCTGTCTTTTATACTGATAATACGAGCTAATACTGCAATGTTGTGTGTTTAATTATATGTGCGAACTTTTTGCATTTGCGTTGCTATGATCTGTACAAGAGAGATAACTGTAAGGAATAAAATTGTCCTTTTGTTCTAGTTTTATATTTCTACCAAATTACTCCGACTTAGATCAATGTGATGACCGCGTTATTTTATTTAGAAAGAAAAAACCTGAGTAGTTGAAAACATGAGTAATTGAGATTACAGTGTGAAATTCTCAAGCTACTTTTACAAATGAAGTAGACTTTTGAGGGCTCCGCCTCCGATCTCCCAGGGAGGGGCTTCCCGCCCCTTTCCAACCCTTACGGTACTGATCTTACCGTAAAAGTTGATCCGTGTATTGCGTAGAATATCAATAGGCCTCACAACAGCTTGCCGTAAATTGGAAAATCTGAGAGAAGTCTACTATAAAAGGGACTTGGTTACTCTAGTTGCATCTCAAGTTGCAAATTAATTAGGGCTTTTCAAGAATTACTTTACCATTGCCTGAAATTTTGCTGTCAACCCGAGTATAAGTCGAGATCAATGGATTTGTATATAGGCGAGACTACGATATGCAGACAGAGACCTTTCTGACAAGAAAGAGAGAGAAAAAAAACAATGTTTGCAGATTAGGCCTTTGTGCCATTCCTTACGTCCCAAATCTCACACACATTACGTTTTCGATTTTCATTTTAATTTGAGATGATCATGTGGCGTGTTTTCATTGGACTTATGAAAAAGGAGACAAGGGAAACAACAACAACAACAAAAATGATAAAAGATAACTTGAAATAGCAATGGAAATGACCAACAAAGATTCAACAGCGCAGATTTACCATACCCTCTCCCACATGATCAGGTCCCTCAATCTTATGAAGCAGGAACTCTATAACCTGTTACACATTATACACCAAATCACAACTTTACTAATTATTCGCAATTAAGAAATATTTATATGTTACAATTAGCCAATATGCGTATATACACAAACACTAGTTAAGTGTTAAACGAGAGTTATTTTTAATTAGATTATTAAGTACTTACTTCCACATTTGGTCCCAGGTGCAAGCTTCTTGCCGCAACAGCCAGCCACGTAAACGACTTTCTCCATATCGATGACTTTCTCGATATCCTTATTGACGAGACTGCAAACACACGGCACATTGACTGAGTTCACCACCTCGCAGCACGCCGGCAACGGCTTACGCTTCGGACCCGATTTCATGACATATTCTGAGCACTTTGAGACAAGGTCTCCAACTCCTTTTCCACAATTAGGTGTTTTTGCAGCCGAGACATGCATGTGGTTGCTGGAGATGGTCAATATTCCAGCAATCATCATGATGGCCAAGGCCAAGCAACGGAAACTAGGAGAACAAACAGCCATGTCCTCTCAAGGTTTTGTGATCTTGGGGGCTTGATTAGTTTAGGTATGTACCACTCTTACTAGCGCGCATATACATACATATATATTAAGCCTGTGGAGCAGCCTATTATTATTTTAATAGAGGCATTTATACATATGAAAGAATAAAGTTTTTAGGCGATTTATATAAGATAATCAATTTTTAATGGGATAAAATGAGAAAGGTATAAAATTATTGAAGATAAATTAAAAAAAAAAAAAAAAGAAAAGAAAAGAAAGATTGAGAAAATTTTACTCATTGATGGATTTGTCCCTGCCTGACGTGCTTTACAGGTTAAGGCACTACTAATAATAAGGGGGAAAAAAAGATGGAATTTGATAAGTAATACTAAAGAATAATTAATTTAAGAGGATTTAAATAGGAATAATCAAACTGTAATATGGGAGTAGAATGAGAGCAATATAAAGTCTTTGAACGTAAAATTGAAAAAACAAAAAATTCACTGAAAGTGAAAGTCTCCTACTCAGTCGTGAGTAATTCTATCCCTACTTGACAAATATATGCTTTACCAGAAGGTACTAGTAACTAAGGGGAAAAAAGGAAAAATTATACTTTTCCTCCTAAATTTGAGGCATTGTCATAAAATGTCTCCCGAATTTTAATTTGTAACATTTTTTCCCCCTAAACTATAAAAAAGTTTACCAATTTTCCCCCTCAATTAAATTTTTGACGTAATAATACATCTAACACTCGTTGGAAGTATCGATTAGGGGTGTTAAGTATATAATTATGAAATAGAACACATTGAGAACCCTCCTAACACCCGTTATCGTTATTAAATGTGAAATAACGAAGTTACCTATAAGAGAGAAATATGAGGAAAAAATGACAATCAACCATAAATATTTACTTTTTAAACTTGATTATAAGTTTTTCACATTTAATATTAGCAATTCACACTTCAAATAAGTGTTATGTGTATTTTTTCAATAAAAAAATAATTGAGGGAGAAAATTTACAAACTTTTCCAAAATTCAAAAGGAAAGAATGTTGTAAATTAACATTCAGGGAGCAATTTATGACAAGGCCTGCCTAAAGTTCAGGAAAAAAAAAATGTAATTTGTCCGGAAAAAATATAGAATTTGACCAGTACTTGACGTAATTAATTGTTAGCAAGGCTGTAATAACACGAACTTCCATTAATAAGACAACAAATTAGAAACATATGTCGGTGCACGTCACGTGAAAATCGTCGTTTTCGTTGACGTCTTCTTGATCAGTTGTCATGATTGTTATCGTTTTCGTAGACGCTTTCTTGATTAGTTGTCTTTTGCTGGCAACAAATTCACATTGAAAGTTCACAAGAACTAGTCGGTTCATATATTATGTGCACGAATATTAACGTTGTAGTATTTGCGTCTCGTGAAGTCTAGTATATATATAAAATAATAATGTACTCCATTGAAGTTTTTTGGACTTCCAGCCAATTAACATATGCTATTCGATCTCTTAAGAGACGTGAAAGGCCAGATATTATCTGTGCTTTTGTGCAAAGTAATTATGTTCAGCAAAACTTTTAAGTATATGACTGGCCAAAAAAGAAAAAAGAAAAAAAGAAAAAGAGTAATTTGAGTATATGATTGGTGCTATATTAGCTTACTACAAATACTTAATTTACTTAATTTATGTGATTATATAGCGGTCCAAGTCAAACTTAGATGTGGGTTAAAAGGATCGATGAGTTCATAATTCCTATATCAATTTATGAATATGTTTGGCATTGTAACATAATGTATTAGATTTTATTGTCATGTTATATTATTCTAATACAATACATTATTTAGTTCTTTTATTGTATTAATATATGTTTCATGCATTATGCAATGTTGGTTTACTATCGTTTTGTGTTGTAGTCAGTACTGAACTTTTAAGAAAATAAAATTTAGATCATGAGTCTGCTCAATTATAAAGCAATTTAGGCATTCCCTAAGGCCGCCCTAGCTTGAGCCAAGATGACTCCAACCTCACTCAACTTTGACGTCCTTCTTGGAGAGGTCAAGATCATCTAGAATTAGGATCCGAGTCAAGATCAGCACTGGGGATCGTGATGCGGTGCAATATGATCTGGCCTTGTGACGCGTTAGAATCATCACAAGACTAAATTAAAAAAGGTTTTATTTTAAGGTCGAGTGACATTGTCAAATTTAAGTGGAAAATATATATATATATATATATTTATATGACATTGTCAAATTTAAGTGGAATATATATATACATATATATATATATATATATTAGTCATTGGATAGAAATGACCCACGAATAAAGATTTGTCGCCCTGCCACGACCTCACTACTACAAAATATGGATACCACGACGGAAATTCAATGACGGTTTTTAAAAAAAACCGTCATCGTAAATTCGGAAAAACACGGAGCCGAAAAACAACAAAAAAACCGTCGTGGAAGGACGAGTTTCCACGACGGTTTTTAAAAACCGTCGTGGAAGCACCGTGCTTCCACGACGGTTTTTGTTAACCGTCGTGGAAGGACGAGCTTCCACGACGGTTTTTAAAAACCGTCATGGAAGCTCATCCTTCCACGACGGTTTTTTTGTTGTTTTTCGGTTCGCTCTCTCTTCGCTCCCTCCTTACTTAAAATCTCCAAAAACTCTCTTTATTTCACCGCGCCTCCTCTCTCTTTCTCACCTCTCAAAATTTTCTCTTGGCTCCATTCTCCGACGGCCTCCTCCACCACTCACGCGGCCTCCTCTATTCTCTGACGGGTCTACCAAGGAACTAACACAACTTTCCCTCTCTCTCTCGCCGCACTCCGCCCGTACCCGCACTCGACAAGCCGGTAAGTTGTAGTGTATATTGCTTGGGTAATGAACAAATTTGGGAAATTTTTGTCCAAAATATTGATTTTGTTGATTGTGGTTGTTGATTGTGAATTTTCCAGCTAAAATCCAAAATGTTGATTTTGTAGGTGGTTGAGTTGGAAATATTCCGTCCGAAATGGCTAAAATCCATGCCCTACATTTTCGGTGATTGTTCATTGTGGTTGTGTTTTAGATTGAATTAAATTGGTTGGGTAAGGCATGAATTTGGGACTTTTCTGGGAAAAAATGATGCTTTTGTGATTTAAATATGTTTGGAGAAATGAAATGAATTCGTAAATTTTTTTTTTTTTCATTGTTGCCTTCGATGACGGTTAAAAAACCGTCGTGGAATCTGAAAAGATTCCACGACCCTGGATTCCACGACGGTTAAAAAACCGTCATGAAAATGTTACCACGACGGTTTTTAACCGTCGTGGTATCCATATTTTGTAGTAGTGCCTATGACATTTTTCAACTAAAATTTTTTTTGTTTTAGACCTTCAAAATGTTATTTTTGTCCTTTTCAATTTTTAATAAATTATGTTTTGATAATAAGTTGATCTTAGAATTTCATATTTCAATTCTAATTATGTTTCCTTAATTTTTTTTTTATTTTTAGGTCTCATAGCTTCAAATTCCAATTCATGTTCAAAATTTTCATTTTTTGGAAAATTTTTCACTTTTATTATTTTTAATTATGTTTAGGCCGTTTAGCTTAGTTTTCGGTTTATGTATTGTTCTATGAATAAACACGCTCACATGTAATAAAAACAAGATATTGTTAAGTAACATTTCAGTTTTATTTTATATTTCAACTTAACTCCAACTAAATTATAATTTTTAATATCGGTTTTTGTTTTTTTCTGAAAAGTCAATAAAAATTATAACTAGTTTTTGAAAAGTCAACCAATTCTAACTTAAAATTTTTATCTCCAACCGGCGAACTAAACACAAACGACATCTCACGATCTTGTCTTCCAATGTTTCGTAAAATATCAAGCAACTTTCTAAACTAGAACATCTTTCCCTAAGGAATTGTGAGAATCTTTGATTACCGCAGCTTCCTACATGTAATAACTATTTACGATGGGCATGAAGATCAGTGTCAAAGAGATTAGACTTTCATCTTAAAAGATCAATCTATTAAGTGAAATGACTCAATATTTTTATATGTCTATTTTGTTACTGTGATTTCACAATGTGAGATTTGGATTTATTTTTTTTTAATCCTTAACATGCTCCCCAAAAGATGGTGCTCTCTTATTGGAGTCATCAATCCTATATTTGATGGATCGAGCTGCTCATTTGAGATTGTTGGGCTCTGATACCGTGTGAAGATTATAGAGAGAAGAAAAAAGTTTCAAACTACTAAGAGATTGGACTTTCATCTTAAAAGGTAAACATATTAAGGGAGTGACTCAATATTCCTATATATCTATTATTATTATTACGGAAAATTAGGAAAATAGCCATAAATTTCGCACCTCCTTATAATTTTACCATCTATAAGAGTAAAGTTAATAATTTTATAATTTCTTAACATTTAATTAAATAATTAAATAAAAAATAGTAAATAAATAAAAATACCTTTATCTCTTTATTTTCTTCTCTTTTTTATTTCTTGTAATAGTTTTCATATATCTCCGACTCCGTTTACCGGCCAGCCTTTGATCACCAGTCGCCAGTATGTCAATAGTAGCTGGTCGCTAGCCCGTCTCCGGTCGCCAATCGCCAGCAGGTCATCGAAAGAATACAAAATGAATTATGATCGAATGCAAAATGAATTCTCTCATAACCCAAAACGGTGTTAGATTGTATCAGAATCCGAGAAGGCAAAACAGATTTTGATAGGTTGTGAAATAGATTCTATCAGAATGCAAAATGGATTCTATCATAATGCAAAATAGATTCTACTAGAATCTGAGATGAAAAAACAAATTCTGATAAAATGCAAAATTAATTCTGATAGAATGCAAAACTTATATACAGAGAAAAGTATTTTGAAGTTTCTGCTTTGAAAATCTATATAAATTTCTTTTGTTTTTCACTTTGCTTGCTTGATTCGACGAATTATGTTCTCTATTCGGTGTTGTTTATTATATATAGAGTAATTGACCAAAATAGTCCCTGAACTCTTTACAAGGTGAAGGTTTGGTTCCTTTTTTTTTTTTTTTGGCCAAAATGACCCTGAACTCTTAAAATTTTGACTATTATAGTCATTTCTATCCAAAACCCTTAAATTTCTAATGGAATCTTACTCAAATCATAATTTTTGTAGTAAAAAGACCAAAATACCACTTAATTTTATATATCCTTACTCATATACCTTCTCCTTTAACTTTTCTTTCTTTCTTTCTTTTTTTCCCCTCAAACCACAAAACACCCAAACCTCTAGGTAGCCATACAAGAACCCAGATAAGCAAAGAGGGAGGGATCCACCAAAGGGGGAGGGGAAAAAGAAGGATCCTGTAACGCCCCGACCGTCCACGTAGGGCCAACTACGTAAACGTGGGCCGTTACCATGCTTGCTTAACTTAAAAACCTTATTCTTAACCTTACAGAAAATTTCAGAATAAATTTTTCTTTTCTTCTTTAAACTTTATTTTAAAATCACAACTTAAAAACATCACATATGTAACATGGTACATATTCCTTAAAACATACATATACAACTTGATAATTTAAATAGTTTGCGGAAAAACTTGCGTAGTGGTATCCCATACCGCCCTTCACTTGCTGCATTGTTTCCGTGGCCCACCAAGTAAAGCTGCAGGCATTTACCTACAGTATGGAATATACTTATGAGCTTTCGCCCAGCAAGTACAAACATAATCCTCACAAAACTTAACAAATATCGTGCAACTTATGCATGAACCAATTATGATCAATTACGTATCTTTTACGATCACTTATTGACTTGAACTTATTATCTTGCTTACATGTGGGCCCTTAGTGTACGTACCAAAAGCTTGCCAGCCTCAGAACGTCAGGGTTTGCAAGGCCCTTAACAATTCTGGAAAACATGAACATAACCCTTCACGCATCAACGGAAGGTTGATTATCACTTTACCATCACGCATCAACGAGAGGTTGATAATCACATACTTGAACTTGTAACATACATGATCCTCCTGCATCAACAGGAGGTTGGTACGACACCTTACTTGTCTCGGTTTAGTCTTAGTCTGGTTACATTCCCAAGACTAAGAATCTTTACGTGTGATCTTATTAGTGAACATGCCTCATGATGTCACTATCTCATAATGTATATCAACCATAGTATATACATACACATGGCATATCTTATCATAACATATCATAGCTTGACATAACATACATGACTTGTCATAACATGGCATAACATGACAAAACATGGCTTAACATGGCAACATATAAATCATAGCATATACATGAAAACAATCATACTTGAAAATAGTATTTACTATTTTCCATACTGTAGGTGAGGTTTGAACTTACCAGTCGTCCTATGCTCTTAGTTTATTGTCCATACATGGCATAACTATAGTTCGTACTCCTGTTTTCGAACAGGGTGCAAGATAAGAGTTATTCCTATTCTATCTTACCATAAATCATAATCATTAAATGTTGGTATCCTAACCAACATTCATGAATAACCCTAGTTATTAACTTATCTTAGTACAAGGGTATCAAAAACATAACATAAACTTTAAAACTTACTATCTTTTAAAACCCTTGAATTCTGAAAACTGTACTTGAAATCAGTCCTTAAATTTGATCCTTTTCTAACAGATCTGTTTCGAATTTGAAAACATTTCCTTCATGAAAGTTGTAGACCTTGAAGGTTCCTACAACTTCTCTTTTTAACTCAAAACTCAAATCTGACTTAAACATGCTTGTTTCTGCCTTTGAAAATTCTTCGACCATTTTCATTACCCTAAAATTTGGTCTCGGGTTTTTGTAAAAACGAAGGTCTTAAAGGCCTTATTTTCAAAAACAGACCGCGTTGGCCCCTAGGATTTTCCCTTCTCTACAACTTTGTAGTTTTAACTTTTTCATGATTCGGCCTCTAAGGGCCTCGAAATTCGCTTTTCAAATTACTGTCCAGTTTGACCCGAAACTGGCAGTTTTTTGTTCGGTTTGGGTTTTAGGTAATCTAACGTGCACACTACCTCAAACGGATACCCCGTGAGCCTATTTCAAGTATGCAGGCATTACCTAATCATTTCATACTCATACAATCAGATCTTACACATATAATTTTTGTAAAACAAAAATCTTAAACTTGCATAACATTCTATTTCGAACTAGCATATCGAAACCGAAAATTATCAACTACACATAAAGCATAGTGCTTGAATTTGCTTTTCATAAACTCATGCTTATATATAACATCACACTCACAATCTTCTTATCAAAAACGTGAATGAAAACTAGAGGTTAAAGAGTTTACCTCAAGCTTCACAAAACAAATTCTTGCTTAGGTTTTGGAGGTTTTCTTTTATACTAAACCAACACCAACCGAAACTGATTTCACTCACACTTTTGTTCGGCTTTTAAGTGGTAAGAGAGATGCTTGATGGCTGAGAGGTGGACGGAAAGAAACCTACAGATTTGCCTTCATCTATTTATAGATGAATTTTTTGTTCTTTCCTTGCTAATTAGTCCCTCAAACATCTTCATTTTGCACACAACACCTTGTGTGTTGGCCGGCCATCCTTGGCCTTAAAGATTGAGTAAGCATAGCTAAGGTGACTTATTCACCAAAGCTACTATGCTATGTGGCACGGTTTCAAGATGGCTGACCATTAGGTGATGAGGTGCCAAGGTCTTAGCTATTCTAGGAGGCAAAACTTGATTGGTTAATGCCTAAACCAAGCCATGGTGTGTCTTGCATCCATTGGCCGGTTTTGTTGTGTTGTTTGGTGCTGCTGAAGCATGCCGTGGCTGGCCAATGAAGAATGCTAAGTGGATAACTCATTAAGGCTAAGAGGTTTAGTCATCAAAGCTAGAAGTTTGATGTGTTCCATCCTTGTAATGGCCGGCCATATGTGGCAATACATGCTTAATTACTAGCTTAGTAAGCAAAGCTATAAGCTTGCTTCATCCAAACACTTGTCATTCTCTCAAAACTTTTGAGAAATTCATAACTCTAAGCTGCAGATATTATTTACTCAATAATCTCATGTGGTGGCCGGCCTTGGAAAGTAAAAAAATGGAAGCAAATAGTTAGACTAACTAAATTAACAAACCTAGTTTACTTCCTTAGTTTTAACATAACTATGGTAACTAAATTTTGTAACCAATCCTTCGCTTAGTTGAATTTGAATGCTTAGTAAGAAAAATCTATCATAATTTTTCTTGCAATTCATCATAAGGTGGCCGGCCATACATTGCTAAATGTGAAGATTGCAAGATGCAATCTAGCTTAGTAAGCAAAACTACCTTGCTTAATAGGCAAAGCTAAAATTGTGAAGTGCCAATTTCAAATGAACTTCATATTTTTTCATACTTTGCCTATTGGTTCTTAAGAGCAAAACATCAGCTCATCTCATAACCTAATGGCCGTTCCTAATACAGGTGTAGGCAAATGATTGGTCAATTTGAACCAATCAAAACCTAACTTGATTCCTTGGTTTCCAACTAGGTTAACCAAATTTAAAAATCATCATAAGCTAAATTGAACTAGGAAATCTAACTAGAAAAATCCATAGTTCCATAACTTTACAAATTTATCTATCGAACCACAATTTTCTCTAAATTACACTTTGACCCCTAAAGGCAAAATATTTGCACTTTAGTCCCTGTAAGGTGGCCGACTATGGTGATAGCATTTGGCCTCCAATTCTTGCTTCATCAATCACCTAACACTATCTTAACTTTCTTAAAATCCATAACCATTCACTTTTCTTAAAATTTGCACTTTGGCCCCTACGGACAAAATATTTGCAATTTAGTCCCTGTAGGTCGCTAACTATCGCGGAGCCACTTGGCTTCCATATCATGCATAATTATCCACTGGATACTAGGAATCCAATAATATAATCCTGCAGTCCATTTCCTTACTAACTTACATAATATCAATACTGTTTTTCACCAAAACAGTATTGTCATACTGGACAGAATTCATCTGCATAAATCTTGACTGCATATCGAATTTTCTTAGGACTTAAAACTATTTAGTCCTTATCGCTCTAAAAATCGTTCTTGATTTTTCTACGGTGGTCTCATAGCTTATTCTTACTTATTCGTCCGTAATGACAGTTTTCCACAGTATAATTTCCATACCGGTAATCATACTGCAGTACCGTCTCAGTCAAACATAAAATCAACTTTGGTCAAACATTGACCGGCATAAAATCATAAATTCCTATTTTGCCATTTTTTTTCCCAAAAGACTTCACGCTTGACTAAAGCAAGCTATTACTGAGTCTCGTTGATACTTAAACGAGAACTCAAACATTATTGATATTTAACTCAGATCATGAGTTTCATATCGACATACTAGATTCAAACTTGTGATTTTCCTTATCGAAAAGGAAATCATAGGTTTATCAAAATTCCGGGTATTACAGATCCGCTGGAAGGGGAGGGGAGAGAGAGGGAGTACTTGCCGGAGGGGAGAGAGAAAGAGCCAGCAGAAGGTGAAGGGAGAGAGTGGGAGTCGCCAGAGGGGAAGAGGAGAAACAGAGAGAAAAAAGAAGAAAAAGAGAGAGGTAAGAAGAGAAAGCGAGAGAGCCGTCACTCGCTCCCATCGATCTAAGTTGCCCCCCTCCCTCGGAATCTGAACCCAAAACCAAGCACCGCCACCGCCCCCCTAAACTCCAATCTGATCTGGGTTGCCCTTACCTCTAAATATGAGCCCAAAACCAAGCATCGACATCCCCCTCCCCCTCCCCCCCAACCTATTATCTGATCAGGGTAGCCCCCCTCCCCCCAAATCCGAACCCAAAACCAAACACCGCTGCCCCCTCCCCCCTCCCCAGAGCTCTACCTCCGACCCCTTGAACACAACCACCCTTAGCCCACAATCTATCGATCTGAGAAATGAGAAAAGAGATAGGGGGGAGGAGGAGAGAGAGAAAAGAGAAATGAATTTTAGTTTTTTTATGTTTTTTTTTATTTTTATTAAATTAATTACTGCTATACTATTAAAAAACCCTTTCAAATTACTCATTCCGTTAGAAATTTAACGGTTTTTTATGGAAATGAATATAATGACTAATATTTTAAGAGTTCAAAGTCGTTTTGACCAAAAATAAATAAAACATGAACCAAATCGTCATCTTGTAAAGAGTTCATGAGCTGTTTAGGTCAATTACTCTTATATATATATATTATATGCACACACTCACTCACACTATACAGATGCACATATATGTATACAATTACATATAAAGTCGGAGATATTTAAATAGAAAGACGATCCTAGTTTTTTAAGGAATATTCCATTGAGATCATGGGTCACAATCCAATCATGATGCCAACTAAGTGCAAACCATCTCTATGATATAGAACCAAGTGTAACAATAAGCACAATGAATTTAATGATTTAAGTGTTGTGAAGTTTAGAAAAATACTTGAACATTTCGATAGAATCCATTGGAAGCATGTGTTATCTTTCTTATGAATAATTTGCTTCTTTTCGGTGGTTTATATGCCGAGAAAATTTATTTTTGTTGGTTTGGTATGTTTTTAGGTGATTTGCTTGTCAGTTTCTTACTTTCGTTTGTTTGTCGGGAAAATTTTTGGTATTGTAAGGTGAAAATAAAAGCGTTAACGATTTTGTATTTCAACCAAATATGAAAAGAAAAACTATGAAAATCCATTTTGAATTTGATCAGAATCCATTTTACCTTCTCGGACTTTGGTAGAATCAATTTTGCATTATATCAAAATCCGACTATTTTGCATTCTATCAGAACTCGTTTTGCCTGTTCTGCATTCTATATGAATCCATTTTGGATTCTATTAGAATCCCTTTTGTATTCTATCATAATCTGTTTTGCATTCTACCAGAATCCGTTTTGCATTATATCAAAATCTGTTTTGCATTCTATCAGAATTCATTTTGCCTTGTCGGATTCTAGTATAATCCATTTTGCATTCTGATAAAATTCGTTTTGCATTCGTTCAGAATCTAATTGTTTTTCATTCTATCCGAATCCTTTTTGCCTATTTTGCATTCTATCGGAATTCATTTTGCCTTATCGGATTCTTATATAATCCATTTTGCCTTCTAACAAAATCTCTCTGATTATCGAAGCCGGATACATCTAGTCATTTTTGTTAAAATCCAAAAAATATATGTTCTATCATAATCCATTTTGGATTATAATAGAATTTCTCTGAATACCAACATCGACGCCAATAACCGGAGTCGGATACATCCAGTCATTTTCTGTTTAAATATGAAGAAAAAAAATTTCCAACGATGGACGAATGGAGCAGGATATATCCAATCATCTTTGTTGAAATATGAAAAAAAAAAATTTCTGACGACCGGAGACAAACTAGTGACCGGCCGGTGAATAGAATCGAAGATATGTATAAAAAATATTGCAATAAATAAAAAAGAAAATAAAATAAAGAGATATGGGTATTTTTATTTATTTACTATTTTTATTTAATTTTTTAATTAAATATTATGAAATGTTAAAATTATCAATTTTATTTTTATGGATGGCAAAATTATAGGGACATACCATATTTAAGGCATTCTTGCAAATTCTCCTTTATCATTATTGAGATTTTATGATGTAATACTCAGATTTTTTTTTTTTTACCCTTAACGGCAAGAACATAGTAACTGATTGTCAGCTTAGAGTTTTTCACACATCAACTTGGTCAATGATGTGTACTTTATCATTTTACTCATAGAATAAATGGAATTACACTTGATCATGGTGCACGGATTTTCTTCTTCAATTCTTGTTTGTTTCCCGGGAAACAAGAATCGAAAGTGGTTCGGCAATCAAACTAGAGGATCAATATCGATAAATATCGAGCTTTCTCCCATTGGAAAAATCCGAAGTTTGTAAGACATTATTTTATTAACCGTGATCTTCATAAATACTTTTTTCTTCTAATCTTAACTAAATTTATTTTTTCAAATATGCCGCTTTTTAGGAGAATGAGATAGGAAAGGATAAAAATTTTTGTTTCAACTTACATGCTTATTTTTCTTTTTATTCAATGGCTCAAATTCATTCTTCCTTATTTAATCTAGATCAAATGGTTCAATTCTTCTCCACTTGTCTTTTTAGTTCTCTAACACCACACAAATTACACATCAATGAATGTGGAGGAGGCTAATTTGAACTTACACTTTGTTTTGTCTTTCTGCTAAAATGATCACTTCAACTTTTTTTTTTTTTTTAAAACCAAATTACTAACCCAAAAAATCATGTTTCGGCCTTTTCTCAAAGTACTTTTAATCAGTTGCATTGTTTTGGAGTGAAGGTCTTTTTGTTTTTTTTTTTAATTTTAACTCATTAAAATATTTGTTCTCTGACTTCCTCTTTTAAGGTTTTTTTTTTTCTTTTTTTTTTTCTCAACTCATTTGAAATGTTTATTATTAATTATGTTCCTAATTTACTCTTCAATTCGTTATTTCTCAAATTATACCAGTATTTAATAATTTTCCATACAATCCTTTGAAAATTTATAAATATTTTCAAATTTGATCCTAAGAAATACCTTTTTATTTGATTACCTTTGAGATAATTTTCTTTCTTGCTTCTCTTTTGTTTTTCCGTAAATCTTCTGTTCTTCTTTTGAGTAGTAAATCTTATTACTCATAACGAAGAGTAAATCTTCTACTCTTTTATGTTTGTTAACAAATTTTTTCCATAGTCTCTCAAATATATATATATATATATATATATATATATATATTTCAAATACGAATAAATGCTTCTCTAGACTATCCATTCAGATTAATTTTCTGTTTAGAGGTTTTTTTTCCCCTTAGAAAATAAGAAAACATTAAAAAGAAATGTACAATATAAATTGAAAATTGACGATAAATTACAATTTAAAATAACTAAAACGACTGTGTTAAAAAAAAAAAAAGTAAGAAGAAGTTAATTACATTCTTACCTTTTTTTTTTCCCCTTTAATTCAACATATATTGTTTCCTTTTTGTCAGTTTTTGGGAGAGTTTACCGTAGCTACGAATGTTGTTTAATGTTTATTTTAAATATGCTAATTTTTTTATTTTCACACTATCACTATAAAAATAATAAAATTTTAGGTTTTAATTTGAAAAACAACAATATGATGATTCACTAGTAAAAATTGTGGATTACACGACGGTTTTTTACCGTCGTGTAAAGTTTACACGACGGTTTACCAACCGTCGTGTAATCCAGCGTCGTGGTAGATAACACGACGGTCCGTTACCGTCGTCGTATCTCAATATTACACCACGGTGTGGTGTCATCAAAATCACATTACACGACGGTTCTTCCAAGAACCGTCGTGTAATGTATACATTACACGACGGTTCTTGGCCGAACCGTCGTGTAATGTGTATACATTACACGACGGTTCTCTCCGACCGTCGTGTAATGTCTGCCATTAAATGATGGTTCAAGATCCGTTGATGGTCATAGGCCGTTTTGAGCCATTATTTTTGTATTTTCATGCTAGAAGACTTTATGTAATCTTGCTATAGTTATGCTTTGAATATTGATCAAACTCTATTATCTTTTTCGAAAAGGAAAACTCATTGTGGCATTCCGTCGAGCATGTTGTGTGCGTAAAAAAAGTATGTTCATAAATGTGTGTAAAATATCAAAATTAACGATCCACAATCATTTTTCTCCTCTACAAAGAGAAATATTAAAACAAACACACTAATTTACAACAATGGATCTTTAGTGACAAACAACAATACAAACAAGTAAATGTGGTTTAGTTTATATATGAAGTCACCTTACTTTCCTTTGACAAAGAATAGTCACGGCCAAAGCAAGAAGGAGGCGGCGGCGGCAACGACGGCAACGGTGGATTGACCGGAATTTAAAAGCGAGGTGTCGGCGGGTTGGTGAAGTATGTGTGGGTACTCGAGAAAAGTAGAGAGTGTGAAGAGAAATAAGGATATGCGAGCGAATATGAAGAGAAAATTGTATTTAAGTAATTAGTTTTCGCGCGGAATTCGAAAAATTCAAATTTTTAAATTTTTTGAGCATTACACGACGGTTCGGAAAAAAACTGTCGTCTAATCTTGTGATTAGACGACGGTCATTCCGGGACCGTCGTAAAAGCCGCCCTCATTTGGGGTGGATTACACGACGGTCGCCCGGGGACCGTCGTGTAAGCTTCCTGTGTTTGGAGCTTACACGACGGTCCCCTGGGGTGACCGTCGTGTAAGCTACGCCAGCGCGACCCAGGCGCGCGCCCGCGCGACCCAGGTGCGCGCCCGCGCCACCCAGGCGCGGGCCCGCGCGACCAAGCGCGCCCGAGCGACCCAGGCACGCGCCCGCGTGCTCAACAGGCCGAATCTGGCGCGCGCCCGCGCGACTCTAGGCGCGCGCCCGCGCGCTTCCCCAGCCAAGGAGGGCAGCGCGTTTAGAGCCCTTTACACGACGGTTTCTTAGAACCGTCGTGTAAAGTGAGTGCGAAGACCACTTTACACGACGGTTTAAATGAACCGTCGTGTAAAGTTGGTGCCAAGACCACTTTACACGACGGTTTCTTAGAACCGTCGTGTAAAGTACATACTTTACACGATGGTTCCTTGAAACCGTCGTGTAAAGTGGGTGCGAAGACCACTTTACACGACGGTTGCTTAGAACCGTCATGTAAACCTCACTTTACACGACGGTTTTAAGAAACCGTCGTGTAATCTCCGTCGTGTAATATATGTTTTGTAGTAGTGATTAAGTTTACTCATATTTACATAAATTTTTATGTGATGCTTTAATTAAATTACTCGTTTTGAAAAAAATATATATTTATGTATTTCGGTAGAAGAAAAATAAATATGTACTGATTAGTCTAAAGCAAGTACGCACACATTTGACATATTTAAGAAAATTTATAAAAATAAAAAAAATTAAACTAATAAGTAGAAAACCAAAAAAGTTAGCAAAAGACTTAAAAATTTAAAAAAAATTCATGTTTTTAAAAAAAATGCATCAAGAAAATATCAAGAAGATAAAAGAATTCAAATGAAAGAAATTTATCAAAACAAAAAAAATGATTAAAATAGAAAAAAAAATAGCCAAAAAATAAAAACCGAAGGACAAAATAAATAAATAAATAAATAAGGTTTTAAAGTTGTGTAATTTCACATTTACATATATGTATAGAACCAAAACAGTAAATTATATGACAACTTGTACTGACAGCATCTTTTTGTTTTGTTTCGCAATAATTTTCTTTCTTTTTCTTCTTGTCATCTATTGTGGAAAATTCTAGTCCATATGCTTTCCTTTCCGTTTCTTTTCTTTTCTTTTTCTTGTTTGGTCTATGTGGAGTCGACGTAATCCAACTACAATAATTGCAATAATCGATACTGCAATTGCAGACATAAATAGTGCTGCATGGACATGTGCAGTGTGACAAATTTCCTACACACAGAACCTATCCACATTCTGTCAATTCTTTGATGTTTTCTTGTAAGAATCCAAGTAGTGCACGAGTCACCTCTAAACGAACATAAGGTTATTATTACTATTATATGTATATATAGACAGTGATGAAATTAAAATCTTTTTATGGGAGACTAATAATTATATAATAGATAATTAAATGTTATATATTATGATCAAATTTTTATTTTAAGAGGATTATTATGAAATTTTATTCAAAATTATTAGATCTTTGTTTTTAAAGATAAATAAATAAATAAAAGTTGAGGGGGTCTTAATTAGCCCTCCATTCCCTCCATCCTTAAATATAAACCAATAAGTTATAGAAGTCAATTTGTCTAACATGTTACACATAAATGAATTGAAATTTATCATGATAAACTATCATGTCATAATTATTATCGGTGATGTCTTATAACACATATTTATGTAACAAAAAAGAAAAAGAAAACAATTAAGTGGCATAAATATGATGTATACTACATAATATGTTATAAAAAATAAAAAACATATTATTTGTAAATATGTTATTTCTTAGAAAATTCAATGATTTCTCCGTAAAAATATGCAATAATTTGTAGTCTTTTAACAAACATGCTATAAACTTTAATATCTATATATAAAAATATGTTATATGCCGCAACTTACCTATATAAGTCATTAGATATTAATATTACAATGCTATGATAAACGATTTATTAATACTACATTTTCAAATAAGGCAATAGATATAGAAGAGATACTTAATTATGTTAACGCCCACCAAAATATAAAGAGGAAAACACCTGCATAACATAAATTTAATTACTATTGCACTAATATGATACAAAAAATTAACACTAGAATAATGTGACACAAACTTAAACTAAAGTTAATTAAGATTTATGTCATGTTGGTCAAGAATGAATAATTTTTATTATGTTGGTTAATAGATTAAAAAAAAGTAATTATTTAAGTAATTTTCTCGTTTTTAAAAATCCACGCCAAATCCTCCGATCAACTTGTTAAGTACAAAAGATAATTACAAGAGAAACAAATTTCAAAAGTAGGTTCCCAGGGCATAATCCACCGAGTTTTTAATTAGTACGAAAGATATTCATTAAAAAAATTAGCTCGAAAAAAATTTTTATATCATTTTTACTTTTGTTTTCAATTTATCAAGGTGACAGTGTGTTATAATAGAAATTAAATAAGAAAAATAATAAAAGTAATAAAAGTAAAGAAAAAGGGAATATAACAATGTTTAACGTAAATGTGTTTGTATCCACGGATTAAGAATAATAAATTCATTAGTAAGGAATATTATGAACGGGCTCTTATATATATAAGTTACAATGTACATAATTGGATAAGTTTCCTTACACAAACAAATCACCTAATTAAAATCAATACATATATTAAACTACAACAAATACAAAACTCTTAATAAAGATAATTATATACAAAAACAATAACTTTTCCTTATATTAATACTAACTTTCCTGTTAAACTTTTAAAGTCGTCATCAAGGTTACGTCATCATTTTAAAATTTGTTAACCTATGCTTTACCTATAAAGAAAGTGTTAATTAGCTCAGGAAAAAAAAAATGTTAATCTATGACAATATATGCACATAATATTTTATATTTTAAAACTTTTCCTACAAGTAATATGTATCAATAAAAAATATTATACATTTAATGAATTAGAATTACAAGATATTAGAGGGTATTTGGTGAATGAGTTAAGTTTGAGTTGAGTTGAAATTTTTAAGTTTGAGTTAAGTTGATTTTTTAAAATGTAATAATAAACTTTGTTGACTTTTCAGAAAAAAAATAAAAATTGGGATAAAAAAATATAATTTAATTGGAGTGAAACTTTATTACCAAACACCCTCTTAGTATTGATGTTACATGTACCTAACTATATGGTCAATAAATACCTTACCTTTATACATATATATATATATATATTTCGTACAATAATGTGACAGTTGCCATCATAAAAATGGATATCCAATCCGATTCATGTATGCCTTGAAAGCTCTATAAAAACATGACCTCCTCACAACACAACCCTAAGCCTCAAGTATCAAAGTAAATTTCACATATCACTAGCTGGTTTTGTTCAAATGTCTTACTTTCGTCTTCTTTCCCTCTGGTCTTTCCTCTATGTAAGTTTTAACTTAAAATCCCTCGTGAAAAATAATTTCACCACCCTTCTATCCCAGCTTTCCCCATAACATGATAAGTTTTCCATTTTTCATTTTTCTTTTTTAATATTTATGAGGAGTTTTTTGGCTAAAGAAATTAACCTTGATTTATTATGGCAGCTTGCTGTGGTGGGAAGATATGCTCTTGCCAGCAACTTGGAGACATGGCATGCCGCTTTACCAAATACTCAGATGCCCACATCTCTCCTCAAAATTTTGCAACCATCTGGTTATTTTCATATTTTATTTTTTAACATTGCGAGATCTATGACTCTCAATTATTTAAAATAAAAACAAAAACAAAAAATGACTGCCAATTATTTAAAATAAAAACAAAGACAAAAAATGGTTCAGGAGTTTGAAACCTAAAAACTCCAATCCAAATACCTTCCCTCCTACCCGAGTTTAGCTGGTTTAATTTCAAACTCAAATTTATTCCTTATTAAAATTGCTTATAGCTTGTTTAGATCACCGTTTTAAAACTTATTTTTAGGCACTATGTGAAAATTATTTTCTCTGGTTCAAATTTACTTGTTAAATCTATAATCTAAATGGGACTTAATTATTAGATAATACTCTAATTTGTATATCTAATTAGTTTGCGCTCTTGCTTCTTCATGCAGGGAAACCAATAGAGAGCAAAAACGTTATACTCCGTATTGGCAAGAAGGGTCTAAACCTCAACAGCAAGCAAGGATCTGCCTTTCCAACTGTGGGAAAAGACAATTATGCCACTCACGAAAAACGAATAGTTGTCCCTGATTTCACTACTTTCTTCTTAGAGCAAGATCTGTACTCGGCCAAGAAAATGAAGCTCTACTTCCCCAAGACCACAAGCCAAGCCAAGTTCCTGCCTCGCCAAGTTTCCGACTCGATACCCTTTTCAACCGAAAAGCTTCCGGAAATTCTCAGCCGCTTTTCGGTGAAACCCGAGTCGGCAGAAGCGAAAATTATGAAGGAAACGATCGAAAACTGCGAGGAACCGAGCGTGAAAGGCGAAGCTAAGTACTGCGCGACGTCGCTTCAGTCGCTGATCGACTTCAGCGTATCCAAACTTGGCAAAGAAGTTGAGGTGTACACAACGGAAGTCGAAAAGGAGGCGAAAATGGATTTTGTAATCGGTGTAAATGGAGTGAAGAAGATTGGAGAGAGATCCGTGGTTTGCCACAGGCAGAACTATGTGTATGCTGTGTTTTACTGCCACCAAGTTCACGCGACGAGGGCGTATGCGGTGTCGCTGGTCGCCGCCGACGGGACGAAGGCTAAAGCAGTGGCCGTTTGCCACACTGATACCAGGTTTTGGAGCGCTCAACAATTTGCCTTTCAGGTTCTCAAAGTGAAGCCCGGAACAGTGCCTATTTGTCACTTCCTTCCCAACGACAACCTTGTCTGGGTCCCAAAGTAGGACATATATAAAACTCTTTTCTCAAAAAGTTGGTCTCACTTTTAATTTGTTGTATGGTAGGAGACCCACTTTTTATTAACGGACCGATGATGTTCGTTGTCGGGCCCTCTAGATAGTATTGCAGGCTTGTCTCTTTTTCTTGCCTCTCTTGCTCTCTCTGTCCCTTTTTTTTTTTTTTTTTTTTTTTTTTTTTGGGCTGATCAACATAGTACTACTACTTGTCTATATTTTGTCTAGTGGCTAGCTAAGCTAGCCAGCTGCTGTTTGGCTTAAATAATAATCTGTTATTTCTATGTAAAGTGAATAGAGTACTTTCTTAGTCTATAATTTACCCCAAAAAAAAAAAAATTATAACATCCGTAAATTTTAAAACGTTTGCATAATTTTCCTTTCTGTAAGTTAAGGATTTGTTTAGCATTCAAATTTAACTCTAATTAAACTGTATTTTTCATCTTATTTTTTTATCTTTTTTCTAAAAAACTAATAAAATTTATAATTAGTTCTTGAAAGCTAACAAACTCTAATTTAAAAATTCCATCTCTAACCAATGAACCAAACGCAAACTAATAGAAAATAAGGATAAAATTTTACAGTAGCCCCTAATTTTAAATCATATAATAAAATACTCCCAGTACTTTGAAATATTAGTAAATTATATTTTTCCATTTCATTAGTTTTATAAGCAGAATTGTCACATGACATATAAAAGTCAAAATTAGAGTATTTTTGTTAATACACAAACTACACAGTTACGAAAATTCTCTTACTAAATGAAAAGTGGCCCTGGCCTCTAAATATTAAACAAATAAAACTTCTTCAACATTAAAAAGAAAAAAAAATGCTTGTAGAGTGAGAGAGAGAGAGAGATAGATCAAAGAGCATAGACCATAGTATTATTAGAAGACAAAATCTTTTAATTTGTTAAGTATATGAGACTCTATTTTAAATGATAAAATAAGATTTATTAATCTATTAATACTTAAATTTTGCTATAAATCTATGTTATTGGGAGTAAAATTTTCGTTTACTATTGTTTTAGTTCAATCTCGATTTTAAGTATTGACACGTGACAATTCCATTAACAAAATTATTAGTAGAAGAGAAAAATTTGTTGATGTTTCAAAGTTTGTGATGGCAATTCCAAAGTTCGGGGTGGGGAGGGGGAGTGTGAAATTTGTCTTTAACAAAACCAACAAAATGAGAAAATTTGTAAACATTTCAAAATTTAGAGAAAACAAATGTTAAAAATTAAATTCGTGGGGCGTTTTATGATAAGATCCAAAACTCAGGAGATAGCATAAAATTTTTCCAAGCAATTTCATCCGCATAGTGCCTACTTTTTTAAGATCATTTTATTATAGCCCTTGCAAATCTGTCGCGCAACACCATCATAAATAAAATTAGGTAAATAATTGATGTTACACCATATTTAATAATATTTATGAAGCTGTGATAATGTATTCTTTTATCTGATAGAGACGTACATGATCACCAATTCCAACATTAATTCCATGACCATAAAAACAACTGATAAAGGTCGCCCTATACTTGTTCCCCTTTTTTTTTTAATAATTTAAACAGAGCCAATCCATTGCTTCCGGCCGTTGAATCGATATGTTGGCACCACCTTCTATTTTATTAGCTAGTTCAATTTATCAAAGAAATCAATTATAATTGCTTGGCACAAATGTTGTAGTACTTTCGAGGAAGGTGGTTTGGGGTTAAATATTATGGCACTTTTTATGGCTTTTTAATTTTTAAATCTGATCAAAATCATAGTAAAATTTAAAAAAAAAATGCAAAACAATCCTAAAGTAGCACCTAACACTGGTACTACACGATTCCTTTGATTGACAACTCTAAAAACTGTTATTTACTTCTCTCTCCCAATGTCAAAATTTTCTAGTCTTTTAAATTGATGAGAAGGTTCATATTCTGGACACAATGAGATACTATATAGGTTTTATTTTTTAATTAAAAAAAATACAAAATGAGACCTACGACTCTTATTTATTAAAAAGAAATGAAAACACATTTAGGTTTCAAACAAAAGAATTCCTATCAATTCTCACACCTCCTACATGTTGAGTAACTCTCAGCGGGTTTTAAATGGGTTTTAAGCTAACTAGCTACTTATATTTGTTGATGCATGACAAATTGATTTTACGCAAATGCTCCCATTCTGGGTCCAAAACTGAATTTCACAAGAACTCTGGATTTTGATAAACCAAATTTTGGATTTTAATTAGTATTGGCCAGCGAACGTTACACTATTTTGCTAAAGAAAATGCAATACATATATTTGAAAGATAAATATTTCGCTAACATTTATTTTCAAACAATTATGAAAGGACGTAGTTCTGTTATAAAATAAATTCTTTTAGTTTGTTAAATAAATAAGATTTTAACTTTACTAATAAAATAAGATTAATTAATTCTATTATGCTTTAATTTTGCTATAAATCTTTGTTATTGGAGTAAAATTATTGTTTTGTATCATTTTAGTTTAGTCCTGATTCTTAGTATTGACACTTTGTAAATTCGTTAACAATATTATTAGAAGGAAAAAAATTTACAGCATTTTAAAATTTGGGATGACAATTTATGATAAAGTCCAAAGTTCGAGAAGCAAAATGTCTAAATTATTCTCAATTTCCGTTAACAAAATCAACAAAAAGGGAAAATTTATAAACATTTCAAAGTTTGGGGTATATATTTTAAAAAATAAATTCATGAAGATCAAAAATTTGAAAGAAAACATTTAAAATTTGTCCAAACAATTTCATCCGCATATCGCTACTTTTAAAAAAGCTTAATGCCCTTGCAGATCTGTCGCGCAACACATCATAAACAAAAGTCGGTGAATGTTAATGTTACACCATATTTAATAATATTTGCGGAGTGCGATGATGGATGTGTGACAATATAGATAGTATTTAATAATAAAAATAGCCCTATCCTTGTACCCTTTTTTGTATAATTTAAGCAGAGCCAATCCAGTACTTCTGTTCACAAGGACGGAAAATTGTGCCAATGGTTGAATCGATATGTTGGGCATCTAGTTTTATGATATTACTAAATTATTACAAAGTTATCTCGTACAAGGAATTTTCTTTTGTCAGCTAGTTCAACTTTTTTTTTTTTTGCTATTAAATCTGATCAAAATAAAAAAGTATTCAGAACAATCCTAAGGTTGAACCTAACACCGTTATGTACTAATCCTAAAGTTTTTTTCGTAACATTTTTAGTTCTGTACCATTTTGTTGCCTTCTCTTAAATAAATTTTGCATATTAAAAAAAAAACATGTAGAACTTATAGTTTCTTATTAAAATCTAACGATTGAAAAAAAAAATCTACAAGTATCAAATTTTTCTAGGCATTACTATAGAATCTCGGTAAATCATTTATTTTTGTAGGGGCAAATTTTTCTAGGCTTCAAAATTCATGAGAAGATTCATATTATGGACACATATAGTCTAATGATATTAATTAGGTCTTAAAAAAAAAGTTATGAAACAAAACCTACAATTCTTATTTATTAAAGAGAAATGAAAATATTTTTAAGTTTCAAATAGGAGAGCTTCAATCTAAACCTGCACCTCTCACCCGTTGAACTACTCTCAATGGGTAAACTAACTAGTTAATTATTTTGGCGATACTAGACAAATTGACTTTAGGCTAAAGTTCCCATTCAGATTCTAAAATTTAATTACACAGTTAATTTTCTTAAGAAAATACAGTACATATATTTGAAACATAAATATTCTGCTAACATTAAGCTTATATATTTTCATACATTTATGAAATCTCCATGAAGAGAAGCGGAAATTAATCAGAAAGTACGGCAAGACCCCTCTTAAGCAATGATCTCTTCTAGCTCATTTGGAACTCTACAACCTGTCCTAACAAAAGAAATATTTTGTCACTAATGACCATGATAAAAATAAAATATAGAAATAAACTTAAAAAAATACTAAAAAATACAAAGCAATTTATAAATCATCAGACGGAAAATCTTACTTCCACATTGCATTCCTTCGGGAACAACTATTTCCACAATGTCTTGCACCATAGACCGCCGTTTTCATGCTGAGCATGCCTTTCTTCAACCTTCTTAGTAACAAGTCTGCAAGCACAATGAACATCTATGGGTTTGATCATCTCGCAGCATTAATTCATCCGTTGGAGGAACCATCGGACCTTATTTGGAGACAAATTTGGTGCATTTTATTATCACATCGTGGACATTTATTTGACATAATGTCGAGGATACCCCGTTGTTACCAAACATCAGGGTTCCCATGACACCAAAACTTTCCATTTTTCAGATCTCTTTTTGTCAGACGCTTATAGTTTTTTTTTTTTTTTCCTTTGATTTTTCTTTCAAACTATGAAACTTGCTTGTGTGACAAACTGTAAATTTTCAAACGTAATTATAGTATGTTTTCACCCTGTTGGATATCGTTTCATTCTAAACTTTTGGTATGGGAAGTCTGAAAATCTGAAAATGCAATGGAAAATCAACTAATACATGTTTGAGCATGAGAAAATAGGAAGAAAATCTCACATAATATTACAAATGAGGGTTTTGAATTGAATATTTTGGGGCTTAATTACAAATGAGGATTAGGTATGTGGCAATTAATTGGCAAAATCTTGGTGTCAATTATTAATGACTCGTTTTGTGATTTCAATTGAAAAAAGAGGGAAATTACATTGTTTTGGTGAATAGATATATAAAATGTTATACATATTTTACTTTTACACAAAATCTTCATGTACTTAAGCTTAAAATAAATTCATATACATTTAGGAGGAATTTGTTATGTGGTAATCTTTATAAGATGAAAATCTTAAGATTACCCATACTAATGGTGTAATCTTATTTTAAGATCTTTAGGTGTCTAAGTCCTATGTGTCTCAAATACCTTTATATTTATATGAGGGTAATCTAAAACTGATGAAGTCATATTGAGAAATAAATTGTGTCGAAATTGGGAAGCATGTTTTTTATTCAAAGACAGTTAGTAGAGAAGAAAAGTCAATTAGCAAAGATAGGTTTATTTTTTACTTAATTCTTAAGCTAAAAATAATTAGTTTCTTGTTTTATTTTTTATTTTCATAATCATTTGTTTTCCTAACTTAATATTTTGTAGTTTTCCATGTCCATTTGGGACAGTTTAGCCTATAAACGTATTAATCCACCCATATGTTAAAAAGTATACTTGTTGTTGAATGAATTTTCGAGCTTTTTCTCTTATCTTTCCAATTTTCCATATTCTTTGTGGGTCAATGAATTTTGATGTCAACTTCCAGTATTCTGTGTAAATCAATAAATTTTGAATGGTTTTTCTGACATTATGTGTAAATCAACAGATTATCTAATTTATCCCATTGTTTTACTATTCTAATATATTCTTCCGCTATATCAAAATGGGTAGATAAGATTACCCCCTATCTAAATGTTGCAGTAATGATATAATTTAAAGAGTCTGGACAGAATTAACATTTCGATTTTAATTTTTTTTAAATAACCTGTCACTTTTTTTTTTTTAATTTAAATAAGCCACTCTCTCCTCCCCCTTTATTTACCCATGACTTAACACCCCGTATCCTCCACAGTCTGCGAAAATTTTCCCCAATAAATATTAATCATCGTTTATCAGTTTTCATTTAGTAAATGTCATGTACTTATAAGTTAACTAAAAAAAACAGTTAATATAATCAGATAAAATTTTACCAAAAAAAGGTAAACGACAGGGTAAAATAGACTACAGATATAAAATTAAAAAAGACTTAAAATTTTGTTGTTATTAAGATATTTGAAAATATTTATTATATTTTATTTCAACTCTAGAAAATTTGTCGTGGAGTATAATTTATTGACGTTTTACACTTTAACAACCTTCCATTAGGCTAATATCTTAAAAACAAAAACGAGAAAAGTATCCATATAGTTACCTTTTTTTTTTTCATTTTAGTGAACCATATAACTCAAATTCCTCCAAATTAATTAACATGACACGAATTTAAGTTATATTTTTATATCATGTTGATCTAATTTCAAATTTTTATGTCGTCATATTAATGATATTGATATTTAAATTTATGTCATTTAGGTGCTTTCTAAAAACAAAATCGAAAAAAAAAAAAAAAAAAAAAAAAAAAAAAAAACAACCTTGTCACAGAAGTTAATGAAATTGGTCTTGTAGTTCAACACGTACGAGACAGTGACGCCAAAAAAATTTGAATATGTCAAACTGAAAGGACTCCCTCAAGTAGCAGGCGTAAAAACATATGTTCTTAGAATTTGTGTTGAAAAAGCTTATATTTAGTTCAGGGTGGATCTCGAAATTATATTCTTAGTTGAATTTTTCAAAATGCCTTATCATTGATAAACAAACTGTGCAAGAAAATTGATGTGAGGGATCATAAAATTGTATCTATAAAAATATTTAAATGAGTAAAACTAATGTTAAGGATCTTATTAATTAAAAAATTTATGCGCATACATAATACAATGATTAAAAAGATCAAAATTGATGAGTAAGATAAAACGAACGTTTTCTTGACCTCCCTTACAATATCATATATGAGATATATACCAAAATGTCATATGATAGAGACGTTCAAAATTACCAATTCCAACATTAATTAATTCCATGAGCACAAAACAATTGTTGATAATCTTATTTGTAAAATTTAATAAGCAGACCCAATCAAGTGTTTTTATTCAAAAGGCTTCTTTTTTTTATTTTCTTTACTTTTAGTTGTTTTTTATAATTATTAAGTTATTTTCATTATAGTTATTTTTGGCGATTATTTTATATTCTTGTGATTCTTTTTGATAAATTGAAAATTATAATATGATAACTTAGTATATAAGAAATAAGTAATTAAAATTTACATTGGAAATAATTTGATGTAAAAAAAATATTCGTAAATAACAAAAAAAATCCGGTATTTCGATTTAAATATATTAAAATATTTCAATAGTAGACCAACGTATTATGATAGAATACTCTTTTTCGAAGAGTATTCTAATTATTCTATCATAATACTCTCCGACAACCGGAGACCGCAACATTCATTAGTGGAGAGATCCAGTTAGCTACTGAGATCACGAAGATTCGAAGATCTCAGCCACTACCTTGTGACCATCGCGAGACCAAAGCTACCGCAATTCTAACGTCGACTTCGTTGATCGCGGATGCTATGGAGATCTACCTTGCAGTGGATCCCACTTTCTCTCTCTGTCGCGCAGTTTCTCTCTCTTGTGGTTGGCAGTGGTACTGACAACGGCTCCATTATGCTTTTATCTACCATGTGCTCTCGCTTCTCTCTTTCCCTCTCCATCACGATCTCACACCTCGCAATCTCTGCCGCCACCATGTCTCCGCCAGCAAACTCCACCACCACTATCATCGCCACCTTATCATCTCTCTCCTGCAGCCGTGAGGTGGTGAGGGGAGGAGATGAAAATTATGGTTTGTTCAAATTAGGGATTTTCATATGCCCGGGTTAAGGATTTTTTTTTTTTTAAATTTATTTATATTATTAAGAAATATATATAATTATGATTGTGTCATCCAAAAGAAGAAATGGAGTGATTGCTTCTTTAATTTTGAAAGGTACACTCACCTACTCCGCCAAATACGGATACACCTCCATGAGCTTTAGCAATGTTGTTGATTAGTTCCGTAATGACTACAGTTTTACCTACTCTAGTATGAAAAGAACTTCTCCTTCTGATTTATAGAAAAATAAGAAAAAAAAAACAAAACTATATGTCAAAATCTCCGACGAACAGATTATATTTGAAGAAGCAATGTAGAAGGAAACTGATGCTTGAGATCGTAGGAATTTTATTTGAAGAAGTAAGTGTATGAGGAAACTAATGTTAGTGATCATAGAAATAATTTTCATAGGAGTGTAACTCAATATATAAATAAGTTTAGAGATCAAAATTAAAGAGAAAGATAAAGTCAAAATTTTGATTTGAAATAAGAAAGTTACGAACTTTTGAAGTTTGAATTTTTTGAAAATGAGAGAGAAAAAAAATGATTTATAGATTTGGGAATTTTAAACTTAAGATGCCAAAACACCATCGGGAGAAGAAACCACAAACGCCCCCTAAGCAACCCATGGTGAGAGCTTAAAGGGACAAAGACGCTGTTTGAGGATGTTGGGGTCAATGGAATTGCAATTACCAACAAGCTCAGGTAGTGATTAACCCCTTCCCCTCTGCCATTCAATCCGTGTGTTTTTAAAATTTAATGTTAAATGCGTCTATGGTACTGTATTTGATGGTAATCTTGGGACGCAACATTCATTAGTGGAGAGATCCAGTTAGCTACTGAGATCACGAAGATTCGAAGATCTCAGCCACTACCTTGTGACCATCGCGAGACCAAAGCTACCGCAATTCTAACGTCGACTTCGTTGATCGCGGATGCTATGGAGATCTACCTTGCAGTGGATCCCACTTTCTCTCTCTGTCGCGCAGTTTCTCTCTCTTGTGGTTGGCAGTGGTACTGACAACGGCTCCATTACGCTTTTATCTACCATGTGCTCTCTCTTCTCTCTTTCCCTCTCCATCACAATCTCACACCTCGCAATCTCTGCCACCACCGTGTCTCCGCCAGCAAACTCGCTCCACCACCACTATCATGGCCTCCTTATCTTCTCTCTCCTGCAGCCGTGAGGTGGTGAAGGGACACTACAAGAAATTCGGTTTTTGTTACCAAAAATGGGTAGCTGAAAGTCCTATTTTTGGTAACAAATTGTTTTTGCTACTAAAAAAATTTGATAGCAGAAAATGAGTCGCAAAAAGTATTTGCTACTAAAAATTTGGTAACAAATACTTTTTGTTACCAAAATTTATTTTGGTAACAAATTGTATTTGGTAGCGAAATGTGTGATATTCGGTTACCAAAAAATTTGGTAGCAAAATGTATTTGGTAACAAAAAGTATCCC
Source organism: Ficus hispida (assembly GCA_025413025.1). Taxonomy (NCBI): domain Eukaryota; kingdom Viridiplantae; phylum Streptophyta; class Magnoliopsida; order Rosales; family Moraceae; genus Ficus; species Ficus hispida. Next base: position 9,774,867 of record CM046363.1, read on the forward strand.
TTTTTGAGAACCAAAATTTTGGTAACAAAATGTATTTCGGTAGCAAAAAGTTGGAGATTCAGTTACCGAATTTTTAGTAACAAAAGGTCTTTGGTAGCAAAAAATATGTGAGTTAGTTACTAAAGTTTTTGGTAGCAAAATATATTTGGTAACAAATAGTATAAGATTCCGTTACCAAATCTTTGGTAGCAAAATGTACAAGATTTAGGTACCAAAATTTGGGTAGTGAAAGGTATTTGGTAACGAATTCTTATGTTTTAGCCACCAAATATTTGGTAACAAAAAGGGCAAAAAAACTAAATTTTTGCTATCAAATATTTTAGGCCACCAAAATTTAAACAAATTAATATACTTGTATTTTTTTCCCAAAATATATATAAGAAAATCAAAATTAATTGACAAAATACCCAATATTAACTTAAGCAAAATGCCAAATATCCCAAACAAAATATTAAAATAGGCATACCTAAGTAAATCCAAATACTTGTGACCTACTAAATATTGTACTAGTAAACACTTAATCTAGTAAGAAGAAAAAAAAACTAATAAACTGCAGCCAGAGCTGGCGGTGGTGGCAGATCTTCGTTTCTTGGGAGGGTCAGTCCAGGATGATTTGATGGCACATTAAGCCGCTGAAGTAGATTTTGAATGAGCTCCCTTTATTCTTTCAACTGGTCTTCCATGTCTGCCATACGAAGTTTGCCTTCCCAAATTTCGTTTTGAAGGCTTTCATATCTTGGTCATCCCGATTTGAGAGCTTGTGATGCTTTTCTTGGTACAGGACCTATGCCATGCTTGAAACCATATTTTTCATACTGCGTGCTCGACAAAACTTGAGAGTAAATTTCTTCCTCTACATCAGAGTCAAGTTGCGACCCCTCTAATTGTTCACTTAAACGAGCGTCGCGAATCTTGATCATTTGGTCCGGCATTAGGATCGGTGTGTTAAACTTAGAAGTTAGAATTAAAAAAAACAAACAATAAAAAAAAAAGATTAAGTATTTGGTTATTTACATAATCTTCCTTTGCTCTCTTAGTTGTCCGTCCCCGTGCGTCGCTCCAATGAGTTTTTTTGAAGACCTCAAAGTACCCTCCCGAAGTATTCGAATCAGAACTCAAATGTATGTTCTACATAGAAATCATTATTTGTTAATTAACCCAAAAAAAAAAAAGTTAATGGTTTTAAGTGGTAACATAGTTAAGTGAGTAAAAGTTTATTACATGAACTTCATCCAAATGTTGAACTATAGATCTTGAGCCACCTAAATACCGTGCGGGGTTTTTGGAATGATTTTCTGAATAAACCTTTGATTTTTTCTACATAAATACAAAAAGAGACATTTAAATGTAACTAAATACCATCACAACATAACACATTGAAACAATTTGTATATCAAAACGCACATTCTTCAACCAATGTCCCATTATTTAGTTAAGTTGTTTATTTACCTGCCATTCTTCATTTCCAAAGCAGTTGATGCACATCCACTGCCAATCAGCTGATTTAATGCTATTGTATCTGTTGTGGATTCTTATTTAATTGTTCTTTGTTTTACCTTTTCTTTTAACTTATATATACACTCTGTTTTCTCCGTGGGTTTGAAAACCTGACTTCAAGGTACAAACTACCAAGCATTCTTGTACTTTCATTTCTGTACTGAAAAAGGTGAATAACTTTGGAAGTAAGAAATTTAAGATGAAAACACGAAAAAGAAAAGACTAAAAAGCAAGGATAGTGTGGCTTACCTTCTTTAATTACCAATCGAAATTCTTTGCAACCAATAGTTAGTATAATAAGCATAGATAAGGTAGACCTATCTTTATATTTTAATGCTGCTGATATTACTTTCATCAAATAGTTCTCCTGTTTTACTCATTTTTTTGGATTCTCTGCCTTCCAAGTTTTAGTTTGAATCAGTTATGCTTTTTAGTTTTCACTTTTTCAAGGTTATGCTAAAGCTTAAGTCATGTGAACCGTTTCATATAGTTTGTTTGTTCAAAGTTGATGTTTCATTTTATTCTATTTGAAATGCATTGTTACCTATATGTTACTAATACATCCTTTTCACCCATCCTAGAACAAATTGTCATTTGTAGTGATATCTGGTTGAATGCAAGATAGAAGCAGCTCTTATCCTAGAGGCACAATTAGCAACAGAGTCTTCTAGGAGTCTATGGAGCCAATAGCATAAGTTAAGGAGAATGGGTATTCAAGAAAGCTTCTGAAACTAGTTGCTTCATAATTTTTTTTTTTTTTTTTTGTAGACATTTTCCTATTTAGTGTTTTTACAAGGACAACGACACTTTCCTTCCTCATCTACATGACTACGTGCTTGTTCAAGAAATATTTTCACTCCACTCCTATACGTCTCCGAAAGTCGATTCGTCACAGAGATCCAACTCTATCCATATCTAAACCAAACTATAAATCTGAAATCCAAATAATAATAATAATAAACCTAATTTTTGGATCTTGATTAGGGATTTCATATGAATACTTTGGATTTTCACGGATTTTTACCTGCAAGATTTACCGATTTTCTGTTGGCTGGTCAGAGCATTTCACGGCGAAGGTCTGCTGACGGAGATGGGACGGTGAAGCTGGTGACGGAGCAGCAATCGGACGACAAAGGTCTGCTGACGGCGTGACGAAGGTCTGATGATGGCGCGGTGAAGGCACGGTGCGGCGAAGTGTCTAGTAGCAGATTCGGGGCTGTAGCAGATTCGGCTTGAGGTTAGGCCAAAGGTGGAGTCCGATTGGGGGAAGATTTGGTTGTGGCAGGCATGTGGGTGGGTGATACCGTTTAAGCGTCTTAGGCATTTCAATTTGCTGAGTTTGATTCCATGGAGTACTGGTGGGAAAGGTGCAAAGAAATTTGGGAGAGAGAGCTAGGTCGAGAGAGAGAGAGAGAGAGAGCACTGTGTGGGGGGTTTTTGAAATAAATGAAGTTTTTGATTTTGTTACAGATAAAAATCGGGCGGGAAGCCCGCAGCGGAGGCGCATAGCCAGCGCGCGTCCAGCCCAGCAGTGCACGCCCAGCACCGCACACCCAGGCAACGCACACCCCAGGCAGCGCGCGCCCCACCAATGAAGAAAAACACGCAACATCTACGACCATCAAAATTTATCAGCCAAAAAGCATTCATTTTACTACCAAATAAAAATTAGGTAGCTTGAAACATGTATTTTGCTATCAAATTTGGGTTTGGTAGCCAAAAGAAATTTTTTAATAAATGAGAAAATATCATTTGATAACAAAAGTTTATTTAAACCATTTTTTGGCCACATTATAATATAAATATATTTCAAGAAGAATATCTTATTTATATAATAAAATAATAGATATTATAAGTATATACATTATTTGTTCATATGAACATATTATTGTTACATACTTTGTATCAAACATATTCATGAAAACTATAAAAAAATTTAAAAATTTACAGTCTAAAATAAGGTTATAAACTTTTTTAAGATTCTACCAAATGTAACTTTGGTAGCAAAATGACTTTCCGTCACCAAATATTATTGGTATGGATACTTGCTTTAGGCCACAAATTATAGCAAAAAATCTATATTTCGTTACCAAATATTATTTGGTTCCAAAACATGTATTTGCTACCAACCCAAGTTGTAGCAAGAAGAAAATTTTTTAAAAATAAAAAACTTGTCATTTGATAATAAAATTTATGTAAAACCATTTTTTAGCCACATTATAATATAAATATATATTTCAATATGATATATCTTATTCTATATAATAAAGTAATATGATACTATCATAAATATACATTGTCTACTTTATATAAATATATACTTATAATAGCATACCAACTTATATCCTACAAGAAAAGATAATCACCAAATAAATTTGTTCATATAAACATATTATTGTTACAACTTTGTATCAAACCTATTCATGAAAAACTATAAACAAAAAATAAAAAAAATTACAAGTCTAAAATATGAAATTAGAATCTTTTTGAAGATTTGCTACCAAATGTAACTTTTGGTAGCAAAAGATGGCTTTCCGCACCAAAATATTAATTTGGTAACATATTCTTGTTTAGGCCACCAAAATTTAGTAGCAAAAAGCATATATTTCGTTACCAAATATTAATTTGTTGCCAAAAACATGTATTTTGCTACCAAACCCAAGTTTGGTAGCAAGAAGGCAAATTTTTTAAAAATAAAAAAAATTATCATTTGATAATAAAAATTTATGTAAAACCATTTTTTTAGCCACATTATAATATGAAATATATATTTCAATATGATATATCTTATTCTATATAATAAAGTAATATGATACTATCATAAGTATATACATTGTCTACTTTATATATAATATATATACTTAGTACATAGCATACCAACTTATATATCCTACAAGAAAGAGATAAATCACCAAATAAATTTATTCATATAAAACATATTATTGTTACAAACTTTGTATCAAACCTATTCATGAAATACTATAAACAAAAAATAAAAAAAAATTACAAGTCTAAAATATGAAATTAGAATCTTTTTTGAAGATTTGCTACCAAATGTAACTTTTGGTAGCAAAAGATGGCTTTCCGCCACCAAAATATTAATTTGGTAACATATTCTTGTTTTAGGCCACCAAAATTTAGTAGCAAAAAAGCATATATTTCGTTACCAAATATTAATTTAGTTGCCAAAAACATGTATTTTGCTACCAAACCCAAGTTTGGTAGCAAGAAGGCAAATTTTTTAAAAATAAAAAAAATTATCATTTGATAATAAAAATTTTGTAAAACATTTTTTAGCCACATTATAATATGAAATATAGATTTCAATATGATATATCTTATTCTATATAATAAAGTAATATGATATTATCATAAGTATATACATTGTCTACTTTATATATAATATATATACTTAGTACATAGCATACCAACTTATATATCCTACAAGAAAGAGATAAATCACCAAATAAATTTGTCCATATAAAACATATTATTATTACAAACTTTGTCTCAAACCTATTCATGAAAAACTATAAACAAAAAATAAAAAAAGAATTACAAGTCTAAAATATGAAATTAGAAACTTTTTTGAAGATTTGCTACCAAATGTAACTTTTGGTAGCAAAAGATGGCTTTCCGCCACCAAAATATTAATTTGGTAACAGATTCTTGTTTTAGGCCACCAAAATTTGGTAGCAAAAAAGCATATATTTCGTTACCAAATATTAATTTAGTTGCCAAAAACATGTATTTTGCTACCAAACCCAAGTTGGGTAGCAAAAGAAAATTTTTTAAAATAAAAAAAATTATCATTTGATAATAAAAATTTATTTAAAACCATTTTTTTAGCCACATTATAATATGAAATATAGATTTCAATATGATATATCTTATTCTATATAATAAAGTAATATGATATATCATAAGTATATACATTGTCTACTTTATATATAATATATATACTTAGTACATAGCATACCAACTTATATATCCTACAAGAAAGAGATAAATCACCAAATAAATTTGTCATATAAAACATATTATTTTACAAACTTTGTATCAAACCTATTCATGAAAAACTATAAACAAAAAATAAAAAAAGAATTACAAGTCTAAAATATGAAATTAGAAACTTTTTTGAAGATTTGCTACCAAATGTAACTTTTGGTAGCAAAAGATGGCTTTCCGCCACCAAAATATTAATTTGGTAACAGATTCTTGTTTTAGGCCACCAAAATTTGGTAGCAAAAAAGCATATATTTCGTTACCAAATATTAATTTAGTTGCCAAAAACATGTATTTTGCTACCAAACCCAAGTTGGGTAGCAAAAAGAAAAATTTTTTTAAAATAAAAAAAATTATCATTTGATAATAAAAATTTATTTAAAACCATTTTTTTAGCCACATTATAATATGAAATATAGATTTCAATATGATATATCTTATTCTATATAATAAACTAATATGATACTATCATAAATATATATATTGTCTACTTTATATATAATATATATACTTAGTACATAGTATACCAACTTATATGTCCTACAAAAAAAGATAAATCACCAAATAAATTTATTCATATAAAACATATTATTGTTACAAATTTTTATCAAACCTATTCATAAAAAACTATAAACAAAAAATTAAAAAAAATTACAAGTCTAAAATATGAAATATAAACTTTTGTGAAGATTTCTACAAAGTAACTTTTGGTAGCAAAAGATGGCTTTCGCCACCAAAATATTACTTTGGTAATGGATTCTTGTTTAGGCACCAAAATTTGGTAACAGAAAAGCATATATTTTGCTACCAAATTTGGGTTTGGTAGCAAAATATCATAATTTGTTACAAAAGAAATTTGGTAGCAGATGACTTTGGGGGAAAATTATTGCTATCAAAATATGTTTAGTAGCAAAAGAGATATTTAGCTCCAAAATTTGGTGACAGAAACTAATATTCAATTTCCAAACTTTGGTAGCAAAATGTACTATTTGCTACCAAAAAAAATTTGATAGCAAATGAGTTGAGCAGGAAAAAATTTGACTTCCCGCAACGTTTTTGCTACCAAAAAAGTTTGGTAGTAAAAATTGAGATTGGGCCATCAAAATTTGGTAGCAGAAATTTATATTCTGCTACCAAAATTTGATAGCGAAATTTCACCGTTTGCTACCAAATGGAATTTGATAGCAAATGACATTAGCAGGAAAAATTTTGGCTTCCCGCCAATGTTTTTGCTACCAAAATGATTTTGGTAGCAAAAGTTTATAATTTGCTACCAAATCTTAGTAGCGGAATGTTAACATTTTGTTACCAAATAGTAATTTGGTAGCAAAATTTTTCGGCGGGAATCAAAATTCAATTCCCCCATGTCATCTGTCACCAAAAAAATTTGGTAGCGGATTGTATTGTTTCTGCTACCAAAGTTGGTAACAAAATGTCCATACCTTTCTGATACAAAATTTGGTAACGGAAAGTCCATTTTCTATTACCAAACTTTTTTTGGTATCAAAAAATTTGGTTTCTTAAAGTCAAAATTCTTGTAGTGGGAGGATATGAAAATTAGGGTTTGTTCAGATTAGGGATTTTCATATGCCGGGTTAAGGATTTTTTTAAAAAAAATTATTTATATTATTAAGAAATATATATAATTGTGATTGTGTATCCAAAGGAGAAATCAAGTGATTGCTTCTTTAATTTTGAAAGGTACGCTCACCTACTCCGCCAAATACGGATATACCTCCATGAGCTTTGGCAATGTTGTTGATTAGTTCCATAATGACTACAGTTTACCTACTCCAGTATGAAAAGAACTTCTCCTTCTGATTTGTAGAAAAATAAGAAAAATAAAATTAAACTATATGTCAAAATCTCTGACGAACAGATTATATTTGAAGAAGCAATGCAGAAGGAAATTGATGCTTGAGATCGTAGGAATTTTATTTGAAGAAGTAAGTGTATGAGGAAACTAATGTTAGTGATCATAGAAATAATTTTCATAGGAGTGTAACTCTATATATAAATAAGTTTAGAGATCAAAATTAAAGAGAAAGATAAAGCCAAAATTTTGATTTAAAATAAGAAAGTTACAAACTTTTGAAGTTTGGATTTTTTTTAAAATGAAAGAGAGAAAAAATGAGTTATAGATTTGGGAATTTTAGAGTTAAGATGTCAAAACTCCATCGGAAGAAGAAACCACAAACGCCCCCTAAGCAAATGGAATTACAATTACCAACAAGCTCAGGTTGTGATTACCCCTTCCCCTCTGCCATTCAATCCGTGTGTTTTTAAATTTAATGTTAAATGCGTCTATGGTACTGTATTTGACGGTAATCTTGGGACGGTGATTTGAGATGGACAAGGCTTGGTATCGAGTGTTACGATGAAGTAGATTTATGGTGCTTATCCTCCTTTATTTCTTAGCTTAATGCTTGGCCGTTCGCGAAGGGCTTCAATTTGCAGTAAATAGTTGTGGCCTCCAGGGTCAGTATTGTGGTGAACGATTCTATTATCACGATTCTATTATCAGACGCGATTAACTGCTGCAACAATTGAAGTCCTTTTACATCTGAAGGTTTGATTTTGGAGGATATTTTATTTTTATTTCGGTAGCTTGGTGGTGATTCTCATTTCAAAAAATAATAATATTTACAATCTGAAAATTAATCTCTCAAAAAAATATAAATATATAGAAAAAGTTAAAAATTTGAAAAAAAAATGTAAAAGAGAGAGCTCAAAACTTTTCATATTCCCTCCAAAATGTTGAGTCATTTAAAAAGAAAGAGAAAAAAGTTGTAGTTATGATTTATTTTAATAGGAAATTATAGGATGACATGTAACAAAAAAAAATAGTAATAATAAGAGAAGACAATATCCAAATAAACTCGCATAATAGGGTTAATATATAACATAAAAATGTGACATTACAAAATGCATCATTGGAAATTAATTATACATATGTAGAGGTTCTCTAGAAATATCTAAAACAAAAACAATAACAAAGTAATCCACAGCTAGGGAGTTATAATTAATTAAAAACTATTAAATCTCTTAGACAAATATATAGAGAGCGTTGCAGTATAGCTCTGGTTTCTGTAGCTCCGCATGGGCTCCGAAACATTGTACAACTCTCATCTACTGTAAAAAGACAACTACCAAGAAGTCGGGCCCAGACGGCCAGTCACCTCTAGACAATGGATCCCACTTTTGCAGTTTCTTTTTCTTGGGTAAATAAATGAAGAGCAGCGGTTTTTAATTGCACGTGCCACATTCTTCCGGAGTTAAAATATTACAGAGCCAAATATCATTAGTCTATTATATAGAATCAAGTGATCAGCATGACTTGAAAAAGAGTGTAATATAACCGTTCGAGAGAGAAATAAAAAGCTAAAGACAAATAAAGAGAATTCTCTCCTCCGACTATCTAACGGTGCTACTGGGAAAGGAGAGTTCTCTCGTAAAAAATATATATATATATATATAATTAAATGGATTGGATGTTGAAACTAGGAAATCAGGGACATTTGGGGCCTCCCCTCTTGGTCTTCCAGTTATTGTAGCAAGGGCAGAGTTGTTTGTTCCCATATGTCCCCGGAGGCACGCACAGGCACTTTGCGCAACACTTCTGGCAAAAGAACATGCATGGCTTCTTGTACGCTGTCGCCGAGCACCGGCCCGTGCAACGCGGCCCGCACTCTGAACACCAAAACACATTCTATGTTAACCTTTTCTCTCCCCGATTTTTTTTTTCTTTTTTTTCAATAGTGAAAGTATAACATTTCGAATTAGGAAAAAAAAAATTATAATAACTTGATCATGCTATAAACCAATAATAGTAATGAACTTGATCATACCACTTGACTGTAACTACTACAAAATTGGGTCAAAGTTGCGATATGGCTGATCTTTTTCGGTTGTACATTGATATACCATATGTTAAATGATGTAAAAATCGACTTGGCTACATTAAAATTTATGGTGCTTTAATATGGGACCCAGTAAAGCTTTTTGATGGGATCCTGATTTTCATCGTCTAATATCTGAAAATACATTGTACAATTCAGTAAGTAATTAAATGTATTGTAGTCCATTTTAATAATTACTTAGATTGCATTTGGCTCGTCCGTTGGAGATGAAATTTTTAATTAAAATATTGATTAACTTTTTAAAAATTAATTTTCATTTTTGTTTGATTTTTTAGAAGAATACAAAAACTATATGAAAAAATACAGTTTAGTAGGAGTTAAATTTAATGTCAAATGAAACATTACTAATTTGCAATGACACGACATTAGATTCTTGGCACCAAAAAAAATTACAAAAAGTCACTGCAGGGACCACGAAATAAATAGCAAAAAAATACATACGACCATGGTCATTTCTTCATCAACAATAAATCGTAAAATAATAAAATGCTCAATCGAAGAGAAGATCTTTGACAACATAGTAATACATGGCACTTTTCACTTTTTGGGAAATTATAATAAAAACTAATTTTTACAAAAATTATTAAAGTAAATAGAAAAGTTTAAAATAGTTGAAGTAAATGGTTAATTTACTAGGTAAATTATAAATTTACTAGATAAATACATATTAAGACAATAAATAAATAATTTATATTGTAAATTTTTTATTCACTGTTATTTACTTCAAATATTTAAATCTTACTATTTCTTCAATAATTTTCTAAAAACTATTATTTACTTCGTTCTCTCTTATTTTTTTTATTTTTTATTTTTTCAAAATTGTGCTCTTGCAGAAATAAAAATATACTTCTGACCATCAAGTGAGTGAAAAGTAAAATTAGATCACATAAGAGATGCATTTTTTACCGACCTTGAGGATGGAGGCTGCCTTGCGTAGAGCCGTACTGAAAATATAGCAGAGAAAGTATTGTTAACCATATGAAAAGGTTACAAAAATGGTGTAATTTTTTTTTTGTGATTTTACACTTTTGTTGAGGACAGGAAAAAAAAAGCTTAACATAATTTAAATATATATATTAATATATAAATATGTCTTTTCTCACCGCTGGTTTGTTCTGTGAGGCTTGTGTCTCCACCTTCAAAGCCTGGAATCAGAACCGAGAGTAATATAAGATGTAGAATTCAAATTTCATGTCCTGAGCTAATGTATATATAACCAAAGAACAAAAATCAAACGATTTTCTACTTTATATATAATGCAGATATATACATTCAGTGTAAAAGAGGTGTTGAATATCACCAATAAGTGTGTTGGTATTACCTGGATTTCTGCAAGGAAAACAAGCATGAAAGCTACAAATAGAATGAGGATGCTCAAGTTTCTAGCCATATTAATTTGGATAAGAAAGAAGAAAAGTGAAGAAGAGTGATTTTTTTTTTTTTTTTTTTTTTTGAACTTTGAAGTAGTTTGAGAAGCTATGAAAGAAGAGGATGGTATTTATAGGCAGTTCTTGGTAGTTGGGAATAGTAGTGCGTACGTGTAAAGTTGATTCAGAAAAAGTTCAGCACTGCCAAGTTTTAACCTTACGTGACATGTCCCTCTGTTCTTTCCAACCCCTTCATAGTCGGTGTTTGGCATAATGATTGCGGGAAGTTTAATTAAGGCTCTTTATATTACTAATTAGGGTTCGATTTTTATCTGTTTCACACGTGATGATACCAAGTGTGCATGATTTTTCAACCAAGATTGGATTCTAGACTTGTATATTTGGTATGTGAATTCATATGTTGGATCGCTTATCATGTCATTTGTGGTAGTCTCAATAATAATATATTTAGTGGGTGTCAATTTATAAGTGTTGAGAATGTGCTAATCTTTTCTTCTATTAGTAATATATCATATATATCCCTCATGATAAAACTTTTTTTTTTTCTTTTTTGAAGTTTCATCCTAGGCTCTGTGTTTTCTACATGTTCGACCAAACTAAAACAAATAAAATGCTCCATGTTAAATATAAATATATTCATACATATATATATATATGCTTAATCTTCGCCAAGCCCTTTTACAATAAATCTTCATAATCAGTTCCCTTTACAAGAAAGGTTGATCAATGAAACAACTTTCTTATTTTATTTTATTTTTTTTCTTTTCAAGGGAAATTTTGAAACTACGGAAATTTTGCAACTACTTTCTGGCACTGCCATGGATAGTTTAATATTTGAAACTTTGTTTTGAGTACTAGCAGAGAAAATGTTTTAATCACATTTTTCCTGCTTTCAAGCAATCTGTTGAGATAATGTTTCATAATAAATAGAATAGATTCTGCGAATATTAGACATAGAGTCAATTATTTTAACTCAATCTGTCACATCATAATTTTTAGTACCAAATAAAGTCTCGTTTATTAACATAATCTTTCCCATTCACATGTGCAAAAATATTTATTGCCAAAGCCCATGAGTCACTTCTTTTTGTTGGTAGCTGCATCGCTATAATACCCGTTTATACTTTATTAGAAGAATCTATAGGGATTACATATGAAATGAGAATATCATAAACTCTTACCAGTTTAAAATTAAGAGTTTATAAATATATAATTTATGTCAAAAAACCGACAAACTCTTGTATATGTCACAATTAAAACTGTTAAACGGATAAAAATAGACTCTTAAGAAAGATTTTATCACCATGATACCCCCACCAGCGGTCGTAAAACCCGCGAGTAACTGTTTGATGACAAAATGTGGGGACTCGTACTTGCAAATGATCTTATCTCACCCATGTGCCAAGGAAAAAGCAGTTGGCCCATTTGCAAGTGAGAGGCACATGCCCATTTCAATCTTGCTCTTGGAAAGCTGGGACCCACCCATATGCGCTTTAACTACGTGTACAGAAACCAAAAAGTGAACCCATTTGAGAAAAAGTGGATATGGTTTTATCAGAACTAGCATTAATGAGGACTTTCTATTTTGTGAACCACAAACTTTGTTGGCCATGTCTTTTAAGGAGTTTGTTCAAGTTGTATATACGTGCCCTACTTTGTCTTCTTAGTAATACGTGGGGCCATTTATTTGAGGGCAACGCTGCTCGTTTATACCATGTATTCTTTTATTGTTATTATTTTACAAAAATATATATATATATATATATATATATCAGTGTTACATTCACGTCTCCTTTTAATGTCATATTACAGTCTACTGGAATTATATGTGGGATAACAAGGGTCGCTGGTTCTAAGGATTAGTTTGGAGTGTAAGTTTGAGTTGAGATTTTTAAGTTTCAATAATAATTTTTGATGATTTTTTTAGAAAAGATAAAAAAAATTTCAGAAAAAAACAAAAATTTAATTAATGGGTATAAGTTTAAACTTACACCCCAAAGGGACCCTAAGTTTTTAATAGCTAACAACCTTCAAAAGCAACTGCACATACACTTTTGGTTAAAGGCTATAAGACAAAACATACTTGTCAAAACTCGAACCTTGGAGTTGGTAGAAGCGAACAATCTAAGCAAGAGTTATTTACGATCATGTTATCGAGCATCTACTCATTTATATCATGTTAGTCCTTTCTTTGTTTTGTTATGAATCTAGAAGGGAGGAAGTGTTAAGAAAAAGCAAATGAACATGAGGAGACTTCTTTTATTTTTTATTTTTTAATTCATGAACTTAAAACGTTTGAGAATTAAATCCCTAATATGAGTAACCAAAGGTGGAAGAGTTCGGGTTTGGAAGTGAGAGACTGTTTTCAACCAAAAATAGAGATGAAAGAGAGGATTCCAATGTATATTTAATGAGGTTGGATAATAACAACCTGATTTAAATTGTGCAGTTAATGTCGGTAGTCAATAGAAAAGCAGCTTATTTTTACTCATTCTTTTCTTCTGTTCTGCAGTTTCATTTCAACTCAGATGCAGCTTAATCTGTCCTCTTATTCATATATATCATAAGTCACACTGTCATATTTTCTGGGATTATTTAAAACACGTTGGAAAAACTCTTCAAAATTGAAATTTTTTAGCCAAATATTACAGCAATCTTTCAATATTGTTCCAAGCTTACTCTTTTGTCGTATCTTGTTCTTATTAAAATCCCACAATATTCTCGGCCTTTAATTCGTCAGAAGCCGAAAACCGAAGCCTGAAAGGCAATCAAACAACAACGACGATAATAATAATTATTATTATAACTGGTTCAGGTTCATTTTCTTCGTTTCAAGGAAAGAACGATGTTAGTTTAATATTCTAGTTTTTTATTTGAGTGTACATAAGTTTCCCAAAACGATTTCATTATTATTTTTTTTTCGTTTCAAGGAAAGAACGATGTTAGTTTAATATTCTAGTTTTTTATTTGAGTGTACATAAGTTTCCCAAAACGATTTCATTATTTTTTTTTTTCAAATCCTATGTCAATTGGTATCAGAGCTAGTAAAATAATAATTGAGTGGGGAGGAAACAAGTAGAGAGAAACTGAGAAAAGAAATTAAGAATAGAAAGAGAAAATTAAGAGGAAGAAAAAATGCTGAATTATAATTAATGAATATTTTAGACCTATTCATAGAGAAGTAAAAATAACAAGAAAAGGAAACCAACACCAAAAATAAACTACTAAGCAACAGAAAATAACCTATGATTAATAATTGGAAACCTACTGAAATAGTCTTAGGAAACTTATTAATCTGTAAGGGAATTTGAGTAAATTATACTTATTAAAGTCATTAATTCATATAAGTTTGATTCAAATCATTAATTTGTGTCTCTGTTTAATTCCAATGTTGGGATGTGGCTGATTCATTCTTGCTGACCCACTCTGACCAGCCCTGCCAGTAGCTCTAACTCGGCTAACCTTCATGCTCCGGCCTTGAAGGTAAGAGCAGTTCGTTTTGATTGGGAATGATATTTTTATCCATGGGTGCATGTATCCACGGATATAATAGATTTGAAGGTTAAATTAACCCCTAAAATGGGTGAGGGGCAGGGGGTCGAAAAGCTCCTCTATCTCCGCAATCGCATCCGCCTCGTCCCCATTTTATACACTCTCTTATAATATGTATATATATATATATATATTAAACGTTCATATTTAAAAAGAATGTAAAAAAGGAAACACCTTTAAAAATAAATAGAAACAAAAGAAATTGGAGTTTGGATTTTGTTTTAATATTTCAATTCAATTTTTGTTCCATTCGTGATTATATTGCTAAATTTCATTATTAAAAAAAAACTTAATGGAATTTATTTTAAGTTTTAAATGAGTAAATGGGAAGGGTCTGAGTATTACATCCCTCGTAGGGATTGCCTGCCTCGCCCGTATCTCAATTCAACGACAACCAGTTTTTTAGCTCTTCTTGACAAGGTATTGACATTGTGTACCTCTGGTATAGCAAAGATATTGGGCTTTTAGACTTGGTTGGGCATGGCTTCTTTCCTTGTTGGTTGGGCTTGGCTCCAACGGTTTGTAGGTTTTATCTTTTTTTTTTTTTAATTATCTAAATAACCACGTTTTTTTATTCATTTACTAGCATCATACAAATTCATAAATTTTCCCTTCTTGACCAGTATGACAGAACTTTAGTTTTATTAATGTCTGATTTGTGTCATATAGATCTAGTATCAAAATTTTTATATCAAATTAGTGAAATGATTTTTAAATTTATGTCACACAGATGCTCTTCCTTTTTTTTTTTTTTTCTCCTTGAGTTCTCTCTAATTTTTGCTCCTGATCATTTTTCTTTTTTAAAATTTTCTCATGAATGACTCTCTTCCCCTCTTTTTATTGATGAATTCACCTTTCTTCTCTGTATAAAATAGAAATTTATAAACTTTTTTTCCTTTCATTTTTAAAGATTAGTATGAATTTATTATACATTTGTATTTTAACTTCTATATATGGATATTATTAATGGAAATTGTATATGGTTTTTCCTTATTTTTTTTTTTTAATTGTTAGCCCCTATTTGTGCCCCTACTTGATTCAAAATATTAGATCAATTACTGTCTCAATTTAAGTGGATACGAGAGGAAAAAAAGGGGTAGAATACGAGGTGAAGCATACCCACCCTATCCCGCTCCTTTACCATCTTAATTTTGATTTACCTTCTACGTGGATTTAGATGAGATCCAATGTAGATCTAGCTCTCTATTTAGTCGTAGGATTTGTGTGATTTAAGAGGGACTACATCTTTTCTTTTCTCGAGAATCTACACATCTTTTATCAATATATGAATAGTTATATCTCGATGTTTTTGTCGAGCACAATTTGGAGGACAACGCTAATGTGTCTTTCTTAGTAATATTTTCGTCAAAAGACTTCGAATGCTAACAATGAAATTGATTACGAGGATAATATTTTAGATTCTAAACAAGGACGGTAATATTTGAGAATAACACTCAAATATTTCAGAGTTAGACTATCATATTCTCTAACAAACAATCTTATTACACCCACAAGGGTGGATGGAGTGACAAAGGAGGATGACGCATTCTCTAGCCTATTCCTTTGTCCACCTAGGTTTGAACCCTATGGAACTTCCGTAAAACCCCCACTCTAGCTTTGACTATGGATGCACTGGAGATGTGATATACTGAGTAGGGCATGGGTTAACTACTGTAAGAGGTTGCTTTAAAAGCAAAACATCTAGGGAATTAGATCCTGTCTGTGAGGCTGAAATTGAGACGATAAGAGAACTACCACCAGAGCTGTTTTTATTATTAAAAAAAATCTTATTGACTTTGCACAAGACATGATAGTGGAGGTGGATATTTGGATGTGACTCTCAGAAATTCATTTCAAACGACCGTAACTCCCTTAAGCTTTAAAAGTTCAATTATGAAATTTATTAAAAATTGTGGCTTTACCAATTGTTTGGCAAATATGCCATCATATAAATATTGTCACTTACAATGCGCACTTTAAGAAATTCTTACAATTATGTGAAAATTCGAAGGGAAAACATTTTTAATCTAATAGGCTGATCAATAATACAAAATTTTACCCTCTAATTTTAATTACTTCTCAGTTTGTCGTTGTATTTTTTTAAAAAAACTATTAAGGATAATAATTTTATCCCTAGCGCATTTCTTTGATGGAAAAAGTTAAAATATTTTTTCTCTTAAAAAAATTATTTCTATGGGGCTTTTATGTTCAAGCATATAAAATATTTTTCATAAACTATTGAAGGAATTTATATGATTTCACTTAATTTTTTTACTCACAAATTGTGTGATGGTTGAAATGAAACTAGTCTTTTAAATGCAAAGATATCTAAAAAATGTAGGCCAATTATGAAATAATTAAATTAAGAGGTATAACAATGTAATTCACCTTGAAATTGTTTTGAGGGGTACTTTGAAAAGTAAAACCACAAAGCGGTCAATCTGCGAAGACCATGAAAATTAGGGACCCGCGGTGCAATTTTCAGAAATCGGGCCGGGCTTGGCCAGAACTGGGGTAGGGTTCAAGTCACCAGACACCAACTCGGGCGCTAAACCCCGCAAATCCCTCTCTTTCTTCGAATCTCATCTCCCTCTCTCCTTCTCCCCTAAAACCCGCCATTGTTTCTCTCTCCTCAGCAATGAGCGCTTGGAGGACTCTTCTTCTTCGAATCGGCGACAAATGCCCCGAGTACGCCCCTTTCCCCGACTTCAAAGACCATATCGTCCGTACTCTTTCCTCTCTCTCTCTCTTTCTATATCTATAAGTGTATATATATGTATTGTATCTGTTTTCTCTCTCCTTCGAAACCCCTATTTGTTTGGTTCCAGAGCTTAAATGTTTGAAATTTTTGCAGGAAACATGCTTCGGCGTGCTTCGGCGAGAGCTCGAGCACTCTTCCAACGACATTCTCTCCGTAATTTCTTTGTTTTCAGATTCAATTTTTCAAATTGTACGATAATAAACTTACATATGAATTTGTTTGTCTTACTGTTTTTGTTCATTGTGACAGTTCCTTCTTCAGTGTGCTGAACAATTGCCTCACAAAATTCCTTTTTACGGGACAGTGGTATAGAATTCAATCTCTCTCTCTCTCTTGACTTCGTAGCAAACTATGATTCTTTTTGTTTACTTCTGAATTGAGCTTTGTTCCTCATAAAGTTCTAATTAGGAACATTTTTAGAATTCAAAAATCTTATGGAATTAGGGTTTATACTTGTGAATTTTGAAGTGTGTAAAAATGCTGCAACTTGGAACTATTCATTTTAAGCTAGAAGGTTCTGTTTTTCCGGTAATGGAGGTACTATTTTGATTGTCTAGTTGAGAATTATGTTAGTTTGGAATTTAAAGCCCTAATTCCCATGAACCGAGAGCAATAAAAACGAGAAGTGAAAGACTCGTGCGTTTGGTGTACGGGTTGAGTTTGAAATGAAATGAAATTTTTAAGTTAAAGTTAGCTGGTTTTTTAAAACTAGTTATAATTTTTTATTGACTTTTTCAGAAAAAGACAAAAAACCAGTCGTAAAGTACAGTGTAATTCAAAACAAGATGGAACACCATATACAAGATTTAGAACGGTTCATTCTCAATGTTGAGCTACGTACACTTGCCGCTGCAAAATATCGCAATGATGAGAAGAAAAACTGAAAGATACCAATCAGAAACCTTTCTCAGTTACTCTTTTTTCTCTACATTATCCCAAAATCGACGCCCCCAGATGTAAGTAAAACTAGGTTAGCCAAATAAAATAATGTTGATCCACATACGAACTCATTATTGGGGGTTATAATTATGCTCTTCACACTCAAACAAATTACATACGCGGTACAAGAAATATAAGGCCTACCAGAGATTCTTGGTGCATCATTAGTTACAAGAATCTATAATTAATCTGTTACTAGTAGTTATTAATCCTTGCATGTAGATGTAAGTAACGCTATTATGATTAATGTTTTGCACTTTGGAATTAATGTTTAGTGTAGTGCTTTCAAGAACAAATTAAGAGGTTACTATTCGCCTCCTGTTCTATTGGACATTAACTTTGAGATACATTTAAAATACATACTAATTAAAAATTCAGTTATAAGTCGTGGACAAAGTAGAATGCTATTTGTCCAAGCTAAATTGACATAATTACAATGCATCTCTACTGATTAAAAGTGTAAAATGATGCAGGCATTATTGCGGAATAAAAACTGCACTCTGGTTATGATCTGTTATTTGCATATTTCTTGAAAAGAGTGGTTGGAAAAAATATTATTTGCATGATTGCATCTTGAACAATACCACGGATTCTAATAATTTTCCTTCTCTCTCTGTAGATTGGCTTGATGAACTTGGAAACTGAAGACTTTGTTAGGAAAGTAGTTGAGAATACTGAAGCCAACCTTCAGGTAAGCGAGTCTTTGGCTGGAGCAGGCTGCAAGATTGTTTCATTTGCTTTCAAAGTGTTAATTTGCGTGTCAAGTAGTGGCAATTCTTCTCTCTCTCTCTCTTTTTCTCTGGTGTTGATTTTTCTCTTGTTTATTACTCAAAGAGATGCTGGCATATAAGATGTTTGTTTCAGATCTTTTACGTATACAAGTGTTGCTTTTGTTTGTTTGATTTTGGTTGACTTCCTGCTGCTCTTGTCGATTCATCGGTCGATGAACTAGCCACTATGATGTTTCAGTTGGGTGCTCAACTTTCTATTCTATTTGGGATAGGCCAGTGTTCTGGATTCATAGTAATGTCTCTTTACTGGGCATTATTGCCAATTTCCTGGCTGCAGGAATCACTTTTCCTCTGATATGTGCACTTTTACGTTTTATATGAGTTCTCTACTCTTGATTGCATTTAACTAGGTAACATCTGATGTAGCTGGATTGCCTTAGATATATGTCAGATATAAGTTTTTGGAAGTGGAGTGAGAGTCTATTTTCATGCGAAGCGATTATCAGTAAGTGTCCGATTATGGACTTTAATATGGGTGTTGGCTGCTTGCCTGTGGTTGTATTGGTTGATATATAGACTTTGCATGAATTTTAAGAGGCCAATTCTCTCCCTGAACGATGATCATTAGGTTCGTATCTGTATGTTTCTTGAGATCGTTATCAATGATTCTTGTGCATTATCAGGATAAGTTAAAAACTACAAAATGCATTATTTAATGGCCTTGATCCATTCTCTCTTTTCCTTCTAGTAATTGACCTCTTTCATTTGTCACTATCTTTATCAGGATGCTTTATACTCGGGAAATTGCATTAGGATTCGTATTCTATTGAGGTTCTTGACTGCTATGGTATGTAAGTTACAATGTTTCGTAATTTTTCTGTTTCTGAGCAATGATTGGTCGTTGGCAGTTTGTCCTATCCAAAAACAGACTTAAAATGTAAAAGAAACTCAACCTTTGTCTTTGATCATGTTCATTTTGACTAAGATGACTAATTTTCTGTAATAGTACAACAACATCCACATACTGTTGTTGTGACTTGTGATTAATCTTTGTTCTACAGATGTGCAGTAAAGTCCTCCAGCCTAGTTCTCTGGTTGTTGTTTTTGAAACATTATTATCATCAGCTGCCACAACAGTTGATGAGGAGAAGGGGAATCCCGCCTGGCAAGCACAAGCTGACTTTTATATTGCATGCATCTTATCATGTCTCCCATGGGGAGGAGCAGAACTAAGCGAGGTACAAACATTTCGGAGCTTAATAAACATATTCTCATTGGCTCTTACTCTATGATTCAGTTAAGTAAGTTGTTTGATGAGATGGCACTTCAATATGCAGCAAGTTCCTGAGGAGATTGAAAGAGTTATAGTTGGGATAGAAGCTTATTTGAGTATCAGAAGGCACGCTTCTGAAAGTGGGTTGTCTTTCTTTGAGGATGATGGTGGAGGTGAACAAGAAAATAATGATAAGGTACACTTTCGAACCAATTAATATTTTCAGAGAGTGATTTTTTTAAATAAGAAAAAGCCTTTCAAAAAGAGCTGTTTGAGCAAGCATAAAGCTGTCTTTTATTGACATTTGTACTGTTAGAGAATCTGTGTTTTGGAAATTCGAACACAGACTAAAAAAGTTCTTCAGCTATGCCAAAGGTTGTTGAAAAATCAATGTTTCCATTGATCTCTGCAAAATTTTTGGTCTTCATAAATTTTATGTTATGACCCGATCTTTGGAATACAGCACATAAATCTAGAAGGCAAAATCTAAGAGACATGGATTAAGGTTTCTTGTTTACCAACTTAGAAGTGCATGTGTTAGGACAAGGTGGCACCTTTCTATGTTTGCTAGCCAAATAACTTCGTACAGTTCTATTTCTTTTCATTTTTGGACATCTTATACACTAGCAAGCCATCTCTCTCTCTTTTTTTCCCCCTTTTTCTTTCACAAACAATTTTCTTTGAATTTGTTTACTCAGGATTTCTTGGAGGATTTGTGGGACCGCATAAAAGTTCTATCTGCTAATGGCTGGAAACTTGACAGTGGTAGGTGCCTAACCTCTTGGTTTCTTTATGTTAATTCCTCTCTTATTCCACGTTTGGAAAATTGATTGTGCTTTTCCTTGTATTTGTATAAATTGGGAAAATTCTTTTTTCTATTCAAGATTAATGGGTATGCAAACTAACAATTTCATTGTTGATTTTTTCTGTCTTTTTTAACTCTCTTGGTGATGGTTTTTGCTTTCTCTTCCCTGATAAATTACATTCTCTGATTTCTTTCCAGTGCCTAGGCCTCACCTTTCCTTTGAAGCACAGCTAGTTGCTGGAAAGTCCCACGAGTTTGGGTCCATCAGCTGCCCTGAGCAACCGGGTCTGCCTTCAACAGCTTCTAGTGCAAGTTATGGCAAACAAAAGCATGACGCGGAATTGAGGTATCCTCAAAGGATACACAGGCTTAATATATTTCCTGCAAGTAAAAGTGAGGTAGTTTTCAATCTCAGATGTTACCAAGCTCTTTGTTTTCATTGTCCCTGGCAAACTTATGTTTTCCTTCCTGTTGATACTCTTTCAGCGGTAGTTTTTGTTTGTTTAAGAAACTATGGATGAATAATGTTTTGTGAATGACAGGATATACAACCCATAGATCGCTTTGTCATGGAAGAATATCTGCTGGATGTGCTGTATTTCTTCAATGGCTGGTTTGTAACACATTAACCCATTAATTTGAATTACGTCAATTTCAATGACTTGTTCGCTTTGACAATTTTCAATTACTTTTATACTTCTTACCAAATTTTCTAGTGCAAAACATTAGGTAAAATAGTGGTGTAATATGCAAAGGTGCTGCAGACGAAATCTGATACAATATAAATGTAATCTGTGTGATAAGATCTGCTAGCTCATGCTTCAGATCTCTTTTTTTTTTTTTTTTTAAATGTTTTGGTACTCATCTTTATTTCCCTTAGGTTAGAACTTTAGGAGTTTTGCTTGCTTAACTGGGATGCTTGCTAATATATCTGGTTTTTGGTTTTCAACTTTTGATTTTCTTATTCACTATTGTGGATGATACTTGGTATCTTATTTTTTGTTTGTTTATTATGTATACTGCAACTTTTTTCCCCAACTTCATATGTTTCATCAAGCTTACTATTTATTACTTTTGTTTTGTCATTCATGCAAAGCTAGTCGAAAAGAATGTGCTTCATTCATGGCTGGTCTGCCCGTGCCCTTCAGATATGAGTATCTTATGGCAGAGACAATTTTCTCTCAGGTAAGCATCATAAGACGGTTGGTGTGCAATATTGTGTGACATAAAGACAATTGGTATTTGGACACTTTTGTACTTTTGAGGTTGTAATTATAGGAGAGAAGAAAGGAGGGTGGGGAGTGTTACGAAAACGCTGCTTTAAACTTTAACCACATGCAAAAATATTATTCCATGTCATAAGGAACACTATTTAAGTGATTCATGAGATGGGGCCAGAGAGAGTGCCTTCTGCTTGGTTGGAGCAAGATGAAATATAAGCTTTTGTTCCTTCCCCTGCAAGAGTGTACAAAGTTGAAGTTGCTGGGGTTTGAAGTTTGCCTGTATCTAAATCAGTTTTGAATGTATAATCGCAATAATTCTCAAGTATAGCTTAATTCCTATGCTCTTTGAGTGTTGGATTTGTTTGTTCTCTTCATTTTATTGACATATTTACATCTTTCTCCCAGTTACTGATGCTACCAGAACCCCCATTCAAGCCAATATATTACACACTGGTCATTATCGACCTTTGTAAGGTAACATGAAGATTATTTAGAAAAAAGCATTTTTTATCCTGTTTTCAAATCTCTCATAAAACTATTCACAGTTGCATAAGTGAGTTTAGTCTTGTTGAGATTTAAAGAATCTGACTATGTAGTTAAAATTTCAGGCTCTTCCTGGGGCCTTTCCGGCAGTAGTAGCTGGTGCAGT
This sequence comes from Ficus hispida, assembly GCA_025413025.1. Taxonomy (NCBI): domain Eukaryota; kingdom Viridiplantae; phylum Streptophyta; class Magnoliopsida; order Rosales; family Moraceae; genus Ficus; species Ficus hispida. The sequence goes on from CM046363.1 coordinate 9,797,610, forward strand.
TCGAGCTCTTTTTGAGAAAATAGCTGATTTAGATATGGAGTGTCGGACACGTCTCATTCTTTGGTTTTCTCACCATTTGTAAGTACCATGTTTAGATAGTTAACAACTTACACTTGCCATTTCTTGTAACATTAGACTGGCATCGTTCTGTCATGAAATCATCATACACAATTGCATTATGGTAAAAGTTTTTCATCTCCCTGGCGAGATGCCATTTCGTGTCTGGCTTCTTTGCATAGTTTTTTCTGTTTTGTAGATTTTTATTTTAAGTGGAATGGTTGAGAAAAAATCCCTTCCACCAAATGGAATGTCTAAAAACTTTAAGGAGGGGGAAGGAATCTTCAAGTCTTCAAGTCCCACTGTTTATCTTTTCCTGAACCAAACAAGAAAGGTCCTTTCCATCTGGAAAAACTATTCGTAAAAAGTGAACTCTTTTTCGGCAATCATGTGGATTATTTATTCTGATTCAAGAATACAACCCTAATTAAAATTACCTATAGGGAAAAGGGATGTCAGATTTCTTGTGTGAGTTTTGGAGAAAGGTTTGAGATGTATTTTTGGACAGTCGAAAGGACAGTTCTCTTTATTAATTAAGAATATTTTAGATTTGATTGCTCTGTACAAGTGCAAGTTATCAAATTATACATGTGTAAAGTGATTTGTTCTTTTGACAAAGGATTTACTATATTTAGAATTCTGTCTGTGTATGCGTATACATCCATGTCTGCTTGCTCACGTGTGTCGTTTGCATGTGCCTGCTTTTTTTGTGTGTAAGTGTTTGAGAATGGAAAGAATTATATACCTCCTTTCTATGTAGTATATTTGATACTTGCTCCAGTTACTTTTTAGATTGGTTATGGCATAATATGAACTGTTAAAAGTCCATCCCATATTATTTGCAATATCTTTCCGATATAAAATGTAAGATATGCAGGCTGTACTGCATCTAGTAATCTCTTCCTGATCATGCAGATCAAACTTTCAGTTCATCTGGCACTGGGAAGAATGGGCTTTTGTTTTAGACCTTCCAAAGTGGGCCCCTCAACGTGTGTTTGTTCAGGAAGTTCTGGAGAGAGAAGTCCGTTTATCATACTGGGACAAAGTTAAGCAGGTAAATGGTCATGCTCAAGTTAGTTAAGTTTCCATGCACCCAAAAAAACAAGACAAAACAAAACAAAAAAAACAAAAAACAAAAAGTTGGTTGATTTTCTGGGGCGAAGTATTAATAGCTTGATTTTTGGCCTCAAGATGATGTTGTTCTGGAGAAAAACATTTATGGGTAGGCAGGTTTATCAGAATTCTAGCACCAGTATTACCAAATGAAATCACCACCTTTCTCCGTGAGACCAGTGTCCTCAGTTCACTCTTGTCCTGTGTATGGCTTTTGATGTATGAAAAAGATTGAAATCTTGGGTTCAGAAAGTGATGTTTGAGTAAAAAATGATGTCATGAAACAATTGTTTCCTATTATATGTGCTTGGAACTGAAGATGTTTTTTGTTTTTTTTTCCTCTTTTTGTGTGAGAGTAAGACAGGAACTTTGTTGAACTAGAAAAGATTCATATAGTAAAGGAGAACAGGATACATCAATAGAAACCAAAACGCTTTCCTTAGTTTCTGATATCCCACCAAACTTGTCCCTGACATTTTTATGCCATTTGTTATTTCTGTCTTTCTTGATGTTCTACAGAGTGTCGAGAATGCCCCTGGTTTAGAAGCGTTGCTCCCTCCCAAGGGTGGACCAAATTTTGAATTAGGAGCTCAAGATAATAGTGAACGACATGCACTTTCTGCAGAACTCAAAAACATGGTGAAAGGAAGAGCAGCCGCCCGTGAAATCATTTTATGGATAGATGAAAATGTCTCTCCTGCTCATGGATTTGAGGTTACCCTCAAAGTAGTTTTGCAAACTCTGCTTGACATAGGATCTAAAACTTTCACCCATTTGATTACTGTTCTGGAGAGATATGGTCAAGTCATTGCAAAAATGTGTTCTGATCAAGATAAGCAAGTAATGGTAATTGCGGAAATAGGTTCTTTCTGGAAGAACAATGCACAAATGACAGCTATAGCGATTGACAGAATGATGGGCTACCGGCTTTTATCTAATTTATCCATAGTGAGATGGGTCTTCTCTCCAGAAAATATTGAGCAGTTCCATACGTCAGATCGTCCATGGGAGGTACGGCACCATGATTTTTTATGATTGGTTTTTTTTTTTTTCTCACTAGTCCTTCACTCTATTATTTTTTGTCCCAATTTTAGATGCATGTATAATGTCTTTACATTTTGTTTTCTGTTTTGCTCGCTTTTTTCCTTCTTTTTCTATTTTGTTTAATTCTTGTTTCGTCTTTCTTGTCTCTTCTGTCTCTCAATGCATATATATAGATTCTAAGAAATGCCGTTAGCAAGACATACAACCGTATCTGCGATCTGAGGAAAGAGATATCATCTCTGAAGAAGAACATTGTATCAGCAGAAGAAGTAGCAGCAAAGGCGAAAGCAGAGTTGGATGCTGCCGAGTCAATGCTTACACTTGTGGATGGCGAACCTGTTCTTGGGGACAACCCAGCAAAGTTGAAGCGTTTGAAATCATCTGAGGAAAAGGCGAAAGAGGAGGAGGTGTCTGTTCGAGAATCTTTAGAGGCTAAGGATGCTCTTCTTGCACGAGCTCTTGATGAAATTGAGGTACATGTGTGTGTGTGTGTGTGTGTGTGTCTGTTTGTATATTCACCAGCTTTTATCGACTTTGTGGTATAATATCTGTGTGTGTTTGGGCCAGAGCCTGGAGATTCACACCTCAGTAGCAGTGTAATTCCGACCCAGATTTTCCTTTCCACTCACCTAGTTTTGTCCTGCTTTCCTGAGATGGAGCTTATCATACCAGTTTTATTGTTTCATTTTATACCTTTTGTGTTCTGTTGTTTCTTCTAATAATTTAAAATTTAAACAGATTACTATTTTAACGACCATTTTCTTCTTCTATCTTGACTATTGTTGGTATGTCCAGGCGTTGTTTCTTTTGCTGTACAAGAACTTCACTAGTGTGCTAATGGAGCGTCTGCCAGAGGCATCAAGAGTTGGAACATTGCAGGAACTGAAGTCTAGTTCTGCAGATGCCATGGCTGTTGACCTTGAAGAACCATCAACAATGGAGGTGGACAATGAGAACGAAAGGCCTAAGAAGAGGTTCTTTAACCTCTTCACTAGAGAAAAAAATAATAATAATCCTTTTGCGATCACACATAATTATGTCAAACTGAAAAGCATGTTTTTTTTGGCAGTCAATTGAATGGTGGGAGGTTGAGCGATGTATATAATATCGGTGAAAAAGAGCAATGGTGCTTATCGACGTTGGGCTACCTCAAGGCCTTTTCGAGGCAATACGCATCTGAGGTTAGTTTGGGAGCTTCTGCCATTAACGCACACCTTCAGAAATAGCTTTGTTTTCTTTCTGTTTTTTTTTGCGGTTGTTTTTTGTGTCTCTTGTGATTATCCTCTTCTGTTGAGGACATCTTGTCCTCTTTTCCTTTGTAATTTCAACATCAGTGGGAGGTTGTTTCTTATATAAAGTAAATATACATAAATTATGCCGTCCTTAATATCATATGCCACGAAAAGGATTTATGACTTCTTTTTCTTGTGGGTGACTGGCAGATATGGCCTCTCATTGAGAAGTTGGAGGCAGAAGTACTAACAGAAAACGTGCATCCTGTTATCCGAAAAGCAGTTTATTGCGGTCTGCGTCGACCAATTAGTGCAGCATAGGTTGGTTGACTTTGTGACAATTCCATCTTAAGGTCGAGAGAATCTCCTCGCAGTCTAACAAATGTAAATTATGATATTGGTCGGATTAGAAGAAAATTGTGGTTAGCTGCGGCGGTTGAAACTTGAATGCCCGGGCAAGGCAATTAGTTAGTCGAGTTGCGCTTGTGTAGAACCTTGATTTGTAGCCATCCCAATTGATTGAGGGTTAACATCATGCAAACTGCTCTTATACGTTTGTTAATTTTATCTACTTGGGCAGAGATGAGATCGGCATACTACTTGTATCGAGTAAAAAGTGTTTTTTTTTTCTTTTTTTCTTTTTACTTTACTGAATACTAAAAGCAAATTGTTGTTTTACTATTCCCCTACTTGGTCATCTCTGTTTGTATTCTTCATCCTTTAATATTCATACATATATATATATATATATATATATATGTTTTTATGCTATGTTTAGTTATGGGCAAAGAAAATATGAAGAAAAGAAAGATGGAACCTAAGCGAGGAATATAGACAAGGAAGGGAGGTTTCTCTTATTGTGTTTGGTATGGTTTCCGATTTCCTATTCTAAACTATTCGTATTTGGAGAGACTAAGATTGAGTTTCTTCTTAAGATTTGAAATCACTCGTCTAATTCATTTGCCGCTCTTCCCTCCGAACTTACAACAAGGTCTGAAATTCGTTACATTAATCCCTTCACTCGTACTCTCAACCTCCAGCCACAATTCCGCTTTTCGCTCCTAAACAGCCTTGTAATGTTCTTCATTCTACAAGGGTTACTCATGGGCGATGGTCTGATGTTCCATTCACCCTTTTTTCTTTTTCTTTTTATTTATTTTTTTATTTTTTTTGGGAGCAGTCCCTATTGCTTGCAAATCACTTTGCAACTCATGGTCACCTTTTCTTCAGCTTGGTTCCAATGATGTAGCCTTATCTATAATGATTGTGATGTGACCAATCTCACGTGCTACACAAAAAGTAACTGGCACCCTTCACTTGATTCGTGCTTATGTATTTGTCACCGTGGAAGGGAAATGTGGAAAAATTTTGCGTCATCATTTTCACGAAACATTGTACCTCTTTATATATATATATATATATATATATATATATATAGTAGTAAGCATCAAGCTGCTATCTTAACTGATTTAGGTAATGGGATGAGTTGTCCATTAACCGATGCAATGTACCTAAGACGAGAAGGATGAATATTTGGTAATAACTGGCTCTGACGATGGGAGCTTTTATATTAGGTACTCTTTTTGTACCAAACATATTGAAATTGCTTTTTCACTGAATCAGTTTTTTAATGGTTCAATCAATGAATGTTTACCTTAAAATTTTAGTCCACGTAACGTGAAACTGCTCAAATTATATTCAACGATAAAGTATAAGGTTTTGTCATAAAAAATGCATTTGAACATATGTAGTAAATTTTAGTGTCCAAAAACGTACCATCATTTTTTTTTTTTTGAAAAGGAATAGTATTACCAAATTTTATTGTTTCGTTTGTGCAAATTTTGTGCCAAGACCTTCTGGAGTTGGATTGGATGCGATTATCAGGTTAAGGTTGGAGTGGATAGGATTGAAGAGCGAAGATGATTGAGCTAAATACTATCTTCTGTTTAGTAAAATGTATGATTAGGCGTCTGGAAAAGTAATTTAGCATTTACATATAATAATTAAAAGTATATTTAAAATGTTGCCAAGATTGGAGAGGATTTCGCTCAATACTACTCTCTGATTGGTAAATTGTTGGTAAAGGCACCTAGAAAAATAGTTTAGCGTTTAATGTATTGTTGAACTGTAGTAAATTAAATTTAATAATTAAAAATTAAAAATTAATTAAGCTTGTTAATAATTCACTCATGTAGCTTGTATTCCCTGCTTGACTAAACTAATAAATTTCATGTGGTTTTGCTTAGTAGTTGAAAATTATCGTCAATTCAAAGTTATAATCATAACATCTCCACATATATTGATCAAAAGATAAGTTATAACTTATAACTATTACATGTCCATTTTACTAACAATAAACTTATGCATCAAAAGAGAATAATTTTTTGTATATCAACTCAAAATTACTGCTTAAGTTATAAGATCAATTTGAAATCATTCAACAGCAAGGGGCAGAGCCACCTGGGTGAGTTGGGGCTTCTGCCCTCTATGAATATTTTATCAATTTTACTTTTAAAAATTATATATATATTTAATTTTATCATATTAAAAATTGATTATCATTATACAAGTTCTCTTAAAATTTTTATCCTTTAATATAAATCCCACTAAAATAAGAGGCTGTCTCCTCTTAAAAATTTTATCTTTTAATATACGTCCTACAAAAAAAAATAAGGGGTGTCTCCACTACTGTTTATCATCCACAATCTATAGATATAAATTGCATGCGCTCAGATGCATCCTTTCTATTCGTGTTGTCTCTGTCTTAGCTTACCATGAAGTAAAAAAATAAAAAAATTAGAAGTAAGAGAATAAGAGAATGTGTTGAACAATGAATATAACTGAATTTATGTAGCAAGTTGTTGCTGTTATTGTTCTTCGGTTTTGTCTAACGAAAACATGATTTCTTCCACTTTTTTGTTTATGTACATGCGCTATAAAATATTCATATGTACATATGAAGTTTTTTGCTGGTGCCAAAAAAAAAAATGATTATAGTGGTCGTCACGTTCTGATTTAGTATTATTTGAAGAATATGTTAGGATTACAAGTGCAACAAAACGCAATTCAATTCATGCTTTTATCTTTTATATACAAAAATCTATGCATGTCAATCACATAATCTCATTATTTAAAAAAAAAAATAAAACGTAAATAATAATACCTCTAAAAGATAAAAAAATATATATATGAAATGATCGTCCCTTATCGATGTATCCAGTGATTATATACGTGTATTTTGAACGTGGAATTAATTCTCCAACTTACTTTTGTGTTCATTTTGTTTTCATTTTTTTCTCCTAAATAAAATGTAGTAAACAAATTAATGGGTTGTTCGTAAGTTAAAAAAAGAAAACACCTTTCTAAGATAAATGCTTTACCCAATCGTTCATTACTCCAAAGTCCATGGTATGTCTTTTGATATTAATATCTTTTAAGTTATAGCCACGTTAACCTCTAAACTACGAGTACTGCGACATTTTGATTCTTAATTTTATTAAATTTCATTCTTAAATTTTATTTTTCTGACAAATTACTCTTTGAACTTTTTTTTTTTTTTTTGGTTAATAGTTTGTCTCGATTACTAAATTCTGACGAATGATTTTTGAAATTTGTTATCCGTATAATAAAGTTAATTATGTGTGCATGATGTGATAACTTATTATTGCCTAAAGCCTCTAAAAACTATAATAATTTTGCACTAATGTAAATGTTTTTTGTCCATTTGTTGGGCATCATGCGGTAGGGATATAACTAAATTTATTAAATTTGATAAATTCTTCATTAATTTTAACGTAAGGGATTAAAATTGCTAAAAGAAAAATGAATCAGAATTTTGTTTTAACCCAGAAGATTTTGTTTTACATAATTTGTCCTCCTTATAATTTTACTACAGCAATTTTATCTTTAAGGTTTTTATTATTTCCCTAAATTTCAAATTTTAAGTATACTCATATATAACTTTTTTAACATTTTGATTTTACCTTAAAATTGGATTTTTAAGCAAATTAATATATCAAAGTTAATATCCCAAAAAAAGTAAATAATCTATAATACTAAACAAATTCGTAATTTTGCAAACTTGGAACTTAATTACAAACTCGATTTATTTGAAAGAAAATAAGAAAGATATAAATACAATTCTTTAAAGAAAAAAGGATAAAGAGAGACAAATAAAAAAGACATTGGATTTTCACTACACAGCGTGCCCAGATCCTTCCCATGCATATTTAAACTGCCTCAAGTCATTGGTTGAGTTAGTTACAAGTACAACAACCGTGACTACCTAGAGTTATAAGAAATTATTTAGACAAACTTTCATGTTATCACACTATATACACATATATATATATAAGTATACTCTCCAATCCGACACCCTCACAAAACAATACTAGTAAATTTTTTTTATACAATATTATAATAACCAATTAATTTTAATATAATATATTTCAAACACTAATACTTTTAAATAATCATTTCGTAAGTTCTTAAATAAAAAATTATATATAAATCGACCACTTGTTATAAAATATAAAATAAAATCTTGCAATTACCCAACGTGTACGGATGTTAGAGTGAAGAGTTTTCCTCTCTCTCTCTATATATATATATATATATATAATATTCCCTAATAGGCTACTCCTTCTTACTTTACATAAATGTAGTACTAATTGACGTTGCACCAATATATTATTAATTATGTTTCTGTTGGAAGCTTTATTGTAATTGTTTGTGGTTTTTTTTTTTTGGGTATTTTTTTTTCTACTTCAGTTTGAGTTTATAATAATAGCTATTTTTTATTTTTCTGTCCTTTTATTTTTTTTTTGGTACGGTTTTGGTGATATGGGATTCTGTATATCAATTTATCATATATTTATATTATTATAGAGGATTTTCTAAAGAACTATGTGTTAGATCTTTGTGGTACTTTTTTGAATATCTATTAGTTGAGTTCGATACACATTATTTTCCATTAATTTTTCATTTTAGTTTGTAGGTAAAACCAGTTATTTATCTATCTGTATATTGGTTTTTTTATATATATTTTTTTTTAATAATAAAAGGTTGTGTGAATGTGAATTAGTGTCTGAATTAACTTTTCATGTTACATAATATATTTTTCTTTTTCAAAATTGTTACAATAATGTATGGCAATCATTTTCTTTAGAGATAAATATTTCATCTGTCAAAGTTATTTAAGAAACCACATACAACTTTCTACATGTTATATTATGACATGAAGAAGGAAAAAATTAAACTAATAATGATCAACTTTTTGACTAGCTCATTTTCAATTTTTACCCCATAAATTATGTCATTTTCCATATTTTAGCTCCCAAACTTCAAAATGAAACTTCCTAGCACTTCTCAATAGCAGTTTACGCATTTTCCCAGTAAAACTACTATGCCGTGTCATTATTTCCTTCTCTTCAGCTCTTCAAGCCAAATTACAAGTGAAGAAATAAAATCTTCAGCAAAATAAATAAATAAATAAAACGTGAAGAAATAAAATAGTTTAAAAAAAATCCCTCCGACATCTTCATTACGCAACACATTTAAACATAACAAAATAATGAAAATCCGTGAAAAGCGAATATCAAACACCCACAAACTTTTGGAAGAAATAAATAAATAATTAGTAGTTTTTAAAAAATAATTGAAGTAAATAGAAGGTTTTAAAATACTCATAGTAAATAACAAATTTACCAAATAAATGATTCATTTACATCAAGTTAATGAATCATTCAATGATAAATTTGACGAGTGAACGTTTATCTGATAAAAATGAATCATTTACTAGTAGATTTGACGTGAATTAATCAATTACATGATAAATATACTATTTTCTACAAATATTTTAATGCTATTTAATTCAATTATTCCTGTAAAATCATTATTTACTACAATTTTCCTAATCTTTGCGACCAAATTATCTCCTCGAAAAATGGCATTGAAGCTCTTGAACCTCTCCTTCATCTCCTAGCACAAACACCCCAACGACTTGCTCTAGTAGATACAGCACCCCCGTTAGCTGAACCGAGAGTGACTACTCTGATACGATGTTGTTTTGGTTGTTGCTGTGAACAACTATTTTTAATGCTATTTGAAAACTTGCTCCAACGTGTCTTTGAACTAGCACAAATGCATGGTGTAGAGTACCTGTTAATTATTCTTTAGTAAATCATGTTAAGGTTTAATTGAAAGGAGGTTAGGATAAAATATTACGGTGTTTATTCTTCTTGTTGATTTTGCTAAAATATACGTCATGAACTTGGCACGCGATTCTCATGTGCTTGAATATCATCACTTTAATTTTCCAAACAATTTTGTGTTGTACTGATCAGTATTCGGCATTTGGATAGATTAGTGAGTTAATTGTTGTTATGTTTTGAGATTTTGAGGCCAAAATGAGATAAGAGTAGAAATTTAGGTCCAAAATAAAAAGAAAAAAATTTAAAAAAGGAAATAGTTGAAGTTAGCTATCCAGAACCACCTTTTGGGGAGTTGTCGAGTCACCAACCCGCTCCAAAGCCAAGGCGATTTCCTAATAATTGGATAACAAAGTGAAAAGCTTAGATTGTACCAAACATATAAACCCAAAAAATCATTATATTAAATTCCATAACTATCCTAAAGCCACTTTTATTTTATTTTTGTTTGTTAAACAACATTCTGTCACATTAGCACATAGGCCTTATTATTTTTAGTGAATGAAAGAAACCTTTTTAAGTGACTTGAAATTAAAATTTATTATTTTTTAAAGAAAATTTAAATTTAAGGGAGCAAAAAAAAAAATCTAATAAACATTTTTTGGAAAAACAAATAATAGTCTTTTTTTTCTAATTTATTATAAGACCCATTTCAGCAATACACTATTCCGTCAACCAAATTAGAAAGGAAAGAAAAAAAATATACTTTTTTTTTTTCCTTAAAACCCAAATTATTTTCAAAGGACTAATCTTTTTTCTAATCTTTAAATTATAGATCCAATTTTAGTTTAGTCTTCGAATTTTAAAACATTTTAAAATTAATCCTCAAATTACTAATTTGTCTAGTTATAGTAATTTTTTCCGAAAACACTAATAAAAATCAGACTACAATTACTTAGTTAGGGTTAAATTTCAGTCTCATGTTCTAGATTTCAAATTTAGAAGTCGTAAATTCTCAAATCACTAGTACTATGACTTTATAAGGACAAAATTAAAATCTCAGTTAAAATGCACTTGATCTTCACGACTTCATGTGGTGATTGCAGTTTAGTTTGTCATAGGTTTTTTTTTTTTTTTTTTTTTTTTTTGGGGAAAGAAAGGCTATTATGAGACATGAAAATAATTTAGAGGATTTTTTTTTTTTTTTGTTGAAAATTTTAGAAGACTGAAATTTGAAGACTAGAAGAGTGAGATTGAATGTATAGTTTAGGAATCAAAATGAAATTAACACGAACAAAAAAAGAGACAAATGCTCTCCTCTAAACGGTTGCAAAAGCATCTTTAACTAGATAAGTATCCAAAATATAATGAATTTGCCACTGTCCTCCAGCATAGTAGTTAATTCTATTATATTTTCCCACTAAATAACATTTGTAAAGCTACCAAACGAGAACAAAACCATTTATAAAAACGATTAAAAAAAAACCCACAAAGAAAAAAAATTTGACATCAACAAATTACTATTATTATATTTAGAAATATAAAGAAAGTTTATATCTTCACCAAACTTACCAACAAATACCATTACACCTTTCTTTTCTTTTTTTTTTTTTTTTTTGTTAGAATACCATTACACCTTTCTTATTAGCAAAATACATCTACATTTACATGCATGTTTTGCCCTTTTTATTATTTGCTCTGAATAATATGTATCTATTTATTTTGCTTCTTTTTTGAGATTTTTTTCCTCTTTTTTTTTTCTTTTTCTTTTTATTGTTTACTCTTCATTTATAGAGAGAGAAAGGGTGAGTTTCATTTCAGATATAATATATTTTAATCTTCTCTCTCTCTCTCACTACGAAGTTGAGCGGTTTTTTTTTTTGGGTAAAAGAGGGCACGACCCACTTCTAAGGAGAGAGAAAAAAAAGAGAGAAAAAGAAGAGGAAAAAAAAAAAAAGAAAAGGAAACCACAGACCCATTTCTTCCCCAACTCTCTCTCTCTCTCTCTCCTCTCTGCACGTTTAAAACATTTTCTAGAGAGAGAAAGTCGCAATTCAATTTTCACACAAAGAAGAAGAAGAGGAAAGAAGAAAGAAAGAAGAAAAGCGGTTCATAGGATTTGATTCCTTTCTTCTTCTCTCTCCCGTGTCGTTTTCTCTCTTTCAACTGTCGTTTTGGCCTGCTCCCTCCGGATCATGGAGTTCGTCGGGCGAGTCGTGAAGAGAGAGCTCGACGGCGGCGGCGGCGGCGGCGGTGGCGGTGGGGTCTTCTCCTCGGGGACGGTGAAATCGTACGACGCGTCGTCGGGGCTGTTCGAGGTCGTCTACGAGGACGGCGATTCCGAGGAGCTCGGGTTGTCCGAGGTCTCCTTGCTCGTCGAAGGCAAAATCCAGCTCGGCCGGAAGCCCAAAAAACGGCGTCTTCTAGACCGGAGCGGCGAGGAATCGGGCGAGCCAGGTAATGACGGTCTGAATCTCGTTTTTGATTGTTCGTTTCGTAGTGAACATGAAACCCTTGGATGTAATCATGGTGATATTTTGAATGATGAGAAAGAGGGAAAGCGCGAAATTGGAGGGAATGGGAATTTGAAAGAGGAAGAGCTAACCCTATTAGGAAAGAGAGAGGGTTTCTCGTCTGTTAATGGGGATTTGAGTAATGGGGTTGGGGATTTGAGAGATGGGATTGATTTGAATGCTGGGTTTAATTTGAATCTGAATGATGATAATCATTCAGATTCGCATTTCGGTTCCGAGGGGAAATTGAGGAAACGCGGTCGTATTGATCTGAATTTGGATGCGAATGGGGATTTCGATGAGAGCTTTAATTCACCTGTAGAAACGCAGAGGAGAGGCTGTGATTTTGATTTGAATGTGGATGTGGTTGATGATGTTAAGGATGGGGAAGAGTTGAAGGTTGGTACTAATTTCGAGAGAGCAGAAGATGATGCCCAGGCGAAGGAGGGCGATGAAGAAAAGATTGTCGAAGATATGGACTTGAATGGGGCTTTGACAAAAGTTGATTTGGATATTAATGAAGATGTTACTGAGAAGGGTGGTAGCGATTTGCTTGAGAGCTCGGTTAGGGATGCGTGTACACCGCCTGCTGAACAGCTTAATAATGATTGTTGTGTTTCCGGTGAAGATGTGAAGCCTGATGCCTCTGCTGTGGTGTTGGAAACTAACTCTGCTAGGGAATGTGATTCTACGGAAGTTGAGTTGAAGGATGGTCCAAATGAAGCTGGTACTCAAATGAATCATGAGAATGTAGATAATTCAGGAACGCCATACAGCCAAAGGAGTGGCCGCAGAAAGAGAAGAAAGGTAGCAGATGATGTTAAAGCCCTTACACCTACAGTTTTGAGGAGAAGTGCTCGTAGAGGTTCTGCTCAGAATCATATTTCAACCACTTCGTGTACAGTCAATGGCACGCCATCTTCCCCTGCAGTTAGTGCAATAACAGAGGAAAAGCTGGGGACTTCAATTTGGAAAGAACCTGAGAAGCCTGCTGTTGTTCTTCCTCCGAAGCTTGAGTTACCCACTTCTTCACAAAATTTAGATTTAAAGGACATTCCCATACTTGACCTTTTTTCTGTTTATGCCTGTCTCCGTTCGTTTAGTACTTTATTATTTTTGAGTCCCTTTGAGCTGGAGGAATTTGTGCTTGTGGTGAAGTGCAAATCTTCTAGTTCATTGTTGGATAATGTCCATCTCTCTATATTGAAAATTCTTAAAAAGCATTTGGAGTTCCTTTCAAATGAAGGATCCGAATCCGCTTCTGATTGCCTAAGGTATTCTTTGAACTCGACTTAATAGCTTTGATCATTTATCTTCCTCAACAATATTCTCTGTTCTTTCTGCCTTATGCTTAATATTTTTTTGTATTTTTTGTGTAGGAGTCTTAACTGGGATTTTTTGGATGCAATTACATGGCCAATGTTTATGGTCGAGTACTTGCTAATTCATGGTTCAGGACTGAAACCTAGTATTGATCTCAGTAGCCTGAAGTTATTGAAATCTGACTACTACCAGCAACCTGCATCTGTAAAGATTGAGATTCTTCGGTGTTTATGTGATGATTTGATTGAAGTGGAAGCCATAAGATCAGAGCTGAATCGACGGTCATTAGCGGCAGAACCTGAAACAGCATATGAACGGAATTCGAATCACACAGTTGGTAGGAAAAGGAGGGCTTCACTTGGCGTTTCTAGTGGCTCCTGTTTGGATGAAGATGACGTTGGTAACAACAATGACTGGAACTATGACGAGTGTTGCCTCTGTAAGATGGATGGAAACCTGATATGCTGTGACGGATGCCCCGCTGCATATCATTCAAGGTGTGTAGGAATTGCCAATGACAACTTGCCAGAGGGTGACTGGTATTGCCCAGAATGTGCTATTTCCAGAGACAAGCCTTGGATAAAACAGCGAAAGTCACTCCGAGGGGCAGAGTTATTAGGAATTGATCCTCATGGTCGGCTATATTTTAATAGCTTTGGTTACCTTTTGGTGTAAGTTTGCAATTCTTCTCATTTTAACCTTATACCAATACAATAGCACTGGTTCTTTCTAGGATGAGTTCTAAATAGTTTAAATTACACTATAAGTTGTAGTTGTAATTGGTACAACTAATTACTAACTCAATAGAAACTCTACTTATGACGAATGTAGCTTACAATTCACATGATATATTTTTCCCGTTGATGCTGTTTAAAATTTATTTTTCCTTATTGTTTTCATCGTCATTTTACTTTACTCATTACTGAACAGTTTTTGCATGGTGATCAAATACTGGATTTTTTATTTTTTATTTTTTCAGAAACAAACATCTTTTAGAGTTATGTTGCCTTCCTTTAGTTATGTATTACTGTTGAACTTGCAGGTCAGATTCTTATGACACCGAGTCCTCATGCAGTTACTACCACAGAGATGACCTGAATATGGTTATTGAAGTACTAAAGACATCAGATTTTTTCTACGGTGACATATTAGTGGCAATATGCAAGCACTGGAGTAATGTAAGCTTAAGTGGAACAACTGACAATATTAACTGCCTATATTATGTTCCCTCAGACATGTTTATGAAGAGACAGGGTCCCGCTCTTTCAAATCCTCAGGTCCCAATGCCATCTACAGAATCTTGTGCAGCTAAGAATGAATCTGTTGAGGAGAGAAAAATGGAAGAGAGCACTAACATTGGTGATGCAATTACTGTAACGGGAAGTTCACATGTGACCTCTGAAGGATCAGCTGAAACCACACAAACACAAACATTGTCAGGCACCGGCTATGATTTTAACAATTGTGCTAAATCCCCAAATCAGTCTGACATGCAAGGAAAACTATATACTGTAAACGTGAGACAAGAAGCAAATTTTGAATCTGTTGGTCATGGAAATCCCTCGACTTCTATAACCACCAGAAAAGGTAATGGTTCAGAAGTGCAGTGTGGAAGTGGTTATGTGAACTTTTACAGTTTTGGTCAAATAGCTTCATCAATTGCAGAGGATTTGATGCGTAAACCATCAGAGAAAATGAAGCAAGTCATGGTAGTCACAGAAGAGGAAATAATATCACGACAGTTGCGAGCCATTCTGAAGAAGTATTCAAAATTTTGTTGGTCGAACATCCAGGGTTTCAATTTGGATGTGCAGAAAGAGAAATGTGGTTGGTGCTTTTCATGCAGAACTGCTACTGATGACAAGGAGTGCTTGTTCTTCATGAACGTTGGGCCTGTTAAGGAATCTCCCAGCGAGGATGTGCTTAGCCTCCAATCTAAAAGGAATAGGAAAACTCATCTTGTTGATATTGTATATCGGATTCTTTCCATGGAAAATCGTCTGCGTGGACTTCTGTTGGGTCCGTGGTTGAATCCAAGTCATATTAAGCTTTGGCGTAAAAGTGCTCTCAAGGCATATGATATTGCCTCTGTTAAACATTTTTTGCTCACGGTAAGCGTTTTACTTTAATTCCTTTTAAGATAACGTCTGGTAATGATTTTAGATTGTACCGAAGTTAAACATTTTTTTGCTCACGGGAAGCGTTTTATTTTTATTCTGTTTAAGATAACGTCTGGTAATGAATTTAGATTGTACCGGAAAGTAGTCAGGGAGGTGCAAGTTCGTGGGTGGTGAGTTTGGGGGATTTTCTTTCAAAAACTTCATCGAGTACGTGTATGGTATTTGTGAATAGAACTTAATAAAATGAAAAATTACATAAACAACTCGAAATCTTTCACTTTTAAGGCCGCTTTTTCCTGCCGTGATTTACACAACATAATAATTTTTTAATTAGCTGCCTTTTATTTTTTATTTTTAACCATCTGGGCTAATTTTTTATGTTATGGGTGTTTACACAGCTAGAGTCAAATCTTGGCCGTAATGCACTCTCCGCAGATTGGTTAAAACATGTGGATTCTGACGTGTCCGTGGGTTCAGCTTCGCACATTGTCACTAGTGCAGCACGTGCAAAACACATGATTGCAAGAAAAAGGCCCAATTTTGAGTCCGGCCCTACTCTAAACACTGCCAGTGGCTTGGGAATGTTTTGGTGGAGGGGCGGCAGGCTTTCTCGTAAGGTGTTCAATTGGAAGGTTCTGCCTCGCTCCTTGGTTTCCAAGGCTGCCAGACAAGGTCCTTATTTTACGCTCACTTTGTATTTAGTGTTGGTTAGTTTTATTTACTGTAGTTAAGTTGAATAATTATTTTAATTTAATTAAAATGCTGCAGCTGGCTGTACAAAGATCCCAGGCGTATTATATCCTGAGAATTCAGAATATGCAAAGAGAAGCAAATATCTAGTCTGGCAAGCTGCTGTAGAGACATCAACCAGTGCCGAGCAGCTAGCTTTCCAGGTGCCATGCCTGTTTCTTTCTGTTGCTGATGTTTAGATGTTTCAGTTACCTTCTTGTTCATTCCTTACTCTTAACATTTATTTTCCTGAAAGATTTAGAAAATTCTTATTCTCGAATTCAAATTTTTTGCATTTCAATCTTTCATATATATTCATGGAATTATTTAGCTCATCAAACATAAGAGACTCCCATTCCTATCTATCATTTAAACTTGTCGAATTAAGTTCGATGATTATTGGTTATTGTTAGTGTCCATCTTTCTATTATTTTATGTGAAATTGTTCCTATTGCAATCTAAGTTTGTAATAAAATTTGTACTGGGGATTGGCATCTCTCTGTTATTTTATCACATAGGATAGTGCTTTTGCAATCCGAGTATGTAATACAGCTTTTAGGAGCACGTAATTTCCATGCTTTGTTAAAATTTAATTGTTATTCTTGCTTTACATTTTCTTGAGTTTTTGGTACGTAAGGTTCTTTTTGTGTTATTAGGTTAGAGAGCTTGATTCATACATTAAATGGGATGACATTGAAAACACACACCCTCTCCCCGTATTGGATAAAGAATCTAGAAAGTCTGTCAGGCTGTTCAAGAAAGTTATTGTCCGTAGGAAGAGCATTCAAGCTGGACAGGTTAAGTACCTTCTTGATTTTGGCAAGAGAAGAGCTATCCCTGATGTTGTTTCTAAACACGGTTCCATGGTTGAAGAATCTTCCAGTGAGAGGAAGAAATATTGGCTGGATGAATCTCATCTTCCGTTACATCTGTTGAAGAATTTTGAGGAGAAAAGAATTGCCCGCAAATCTACTGATAATATATCTGGGAAGTCTGTTGATTATAGTACAGTTATTAAGAGGCCCCAACGAAAAAAGGGATTTGCATATTTGTTTTCGAAAGCAGAACGATCAGAGTATTATCAGTGTGGCCACTGCAGCAAAGATGTCCTAATCAGGTACTAATTATGGTTTCATTGCCAACTTTAATTGCTTTAATTGCTCATTTATTTCAAGTTGTCCTCCATAGTTATTCTCGTCTGGAAATTTGAGCTCTGTCTAGGATCCTTACCTTTTAAAAATTAGCTTAAAGGATGTCACTCTTCTGCGTCTCATGATCAGAAATGATGCAAAAGTAGAGCAATGTAGTTCCAAAACCGAAATTTCTGGACATGGTATTGAATCAATTATGAATAGTTGTTGCACGTATAAGACTCTGTGTAAACTAGAAGGGCTTTATATGATGCTTTTTCTAAATAAGAGGTAGATTTGTATTTCCATTTTTTTGCCACTGTTCTGTTGAACTCTTGTTTTCTCCTTCTATCTTGTTTTCTTCGTTCTTTGTCGATTACGAGCTGGTTTCTGTCTTGACTTGCATCTTTTCTGAACTTTGACACTGTTTCTGATTTTGAATCTCACGGAGCTATTACCATATGAAGCTTTTAAACATTGCTGTTTTTTAAAGACACTTTTTTTTTTTATTAATATTTATTTTCCTTGTATTGTAATACACCAGATGACTTCTTTTTTGTTGTTTTGTTTTATTGACTGTTTCTCCAAAATTGGCAGGGAAGCTGTGAGCTGCCAGCATTGCAAAGGTGAGTTATCATTCTCTTTTATTTATGTTTTGATTTTTGTAACGTTCAATTCTGGATAAGAAGTTTTAAGAGTTTATGGGGTTCAATATAGTTTAGAATTACAATTTGTGCTTCAATGCCATCTCTACTCTGTTTATTTAATTGTTTGATAATATGCTTATTATTTTCAAATACAATGCAATCCACGTCTAAGTTATATGTTCAAAATGTATGTTATTTTTGTTAAATGTAGTATAATTCCTAACCGAAAGGAATCAATTGTGACATTTTTTTAAGGTTAAGGTTGGCATGTATCAGATGGGTATTAATTTTATTGTCAACTTTCCAGCCACAGTTTATTTTAAATTTTTTTTTTTTTTTTTTTTTTATAAAAAGTAATCTGTGCCATCGTCTTCATCTTCTTTCCATACTGTAGCTCTACCACTGTTATTTTTTCTTAGGATTGATTTAGTCCGCGTAATTCTTGTTATTGCTCTGAAATTTCTGTAAGGGCTCTTGAGAGTTGATTCAATTTGTTTGCCATTGCACTCTAACAGTCATGCAATACCACTTTTCCCCCTTTGTTCGACTGTTTTTGTTTCTCAAAAATCTTTAAAATCTATCTGTTGTTATTTTTCAACATAGTTTTTTGGTTGTCTATGGTTATTGCTATTGCTGGATACTATAAAGCTTCTCATGTTATTGTAATTTATGTAGGGTTTTTCCATAAAAGGCATGTCAAGAAGTCTGCTGGGGCTGTCATTGCGGAGTGTACATACACATGCCACCGATGCCAGAATGGGGTGCGTGTAAGGATTGTTGTGAAAAAAGGTAAAACTGGCAAAAAAGGGGGCAAAGTGAAATCGAAGAAGTCCAAAAATGTTCAGACAGATGGCAGGTCGCCACACGTAAAAGGCAATAAAAAAGTATCAACTGTTGGATGGAAAGTGCAACCAAAGAAAAATAGTAAAGCTGTAACTGCAGTGCCTTTACGACGTTCAGCTAGGACAGCGAAATGCCTATCACTGCAGAACAAACTGCAAAACAAAAAGTTGCAAACCAAAAAATTGCAAAACAAAAAGCATCGTGGACGCAAGAAAGGGAAACAGGTCATTGCGAAAAAGGTTACTCAAGAGAAGCCAAAGAAAGGTACTTCTTGCAAAAAAGAAGAGAAAGGTACTTCTTTCAGGAGGAAGAGAACTGCAGTTTCTTACAGTTACTGGCTCAATGGATTGAGGTTGTCTAGAAAGCCAAATGATGAACGAGTTCCGCTTTTTAGGGATAAAAGTTTTCTGGCCGCTTCTGAACAGTCATCTGCCATTCCGAAATGTCAGCTTTGTGATGAAGCAGACCATCAATCTACTTTAAGTTATATTATTTGTGAGACCTGTCAAGGTAATTAGTCTTCAATTTCTTCGTAATTCAAATAGCATTTTTGGTGTTGACTTTCATTCAGATTAGAATATTGAGGCATTGGAGGATTTTCTTTTTCTTTTTTTTTGTTTTACTCTTTAATAATATTATTTATTGTTAACCGCCATTCCCTTTCTCTACATGCAGAGTGGTTTCATGCAGATGCTTTCGGAATTAATTCAGAGAACATTGATAAACTCATCGGATTTAGGTGCCATATGTGTTGTGAGAGGACAACTCCTGTCTGTCCGCATTTGGCAACTGTGCAGACTGATGTGTCCCAGTTAGCTGAAGTACAAGATACCGCTGCAGTTGACCATACTGAGGAAGTATCTAATCCAGTCCCACCCTTTAGTGAGGTATGCTTGTAATGTGTTGACATTAATTATTCTATTACTATTGAGTTTATGCTAAACTGGAGAAGAGATGTACTAAACACTCCAACTCGCAAGCAACATTGGGATGAAAACGGCCCTGAATATTTTCACGTGTTACATTCCATGCTTGAGGTTAAAGTGGTTCAAAGAACATGATCATGGCTACCTCTTAGGGATCGCAGTTCTTTCTTTGATTTTTGAGGAAACTAACCCACGAGATAGGGGATTCCTCTTCGCAACTTAATTGAGGCTGAAACTGTATTCTGGAACATGATAAATGCAATTAGGTTAGATCCTCAGTATATGGGGCTACAGTGAAATGATCGTTATTTGTTAACATTCATATTTCAAGTCTTTTTGTTACCTAATTCTTTTCCCGTCATTTGTAGATGCAGGTGGCATGCAATTGAGTTCTTTTGGCATTTGAAAATTTGGATGAGAAATGGAGAGGATGCACATAGTTGCTCATTTGCAACATCCCGAGAAATAAATGCGGCATTGGGTTTATATTTCAACTGCACGATCAATTTGGAGCAAACTAGAAAGAAACCTGTGGTTTTGGAGAAAAGGGAGTATGCTAGCGGGTGAGGTGGTGACCTCCCCGTGCAATGAGATAAAAGTTTGCAGCAGCGAATTGACATATCGAGTACTACCACAAGGAGCACATGAACGTCCAAAGAGCATCCAGAGAGGTATAACTCATGAGCGTCCAAAGAGCGTCCATGTCTACTGGGTTATGATAGTTACCCTTCTTAGGCTGTTTGGTAAGAGGGAAATAAAAAAGAAAAAAAAAGGTACATAACCTAGGAAAATAGAGAGGAAGGGGAGGACCTTTTCTCTTATGGTGATTGGAATGGGTTAAAAATTGAGGTTATTTTTCCCTCAAAAAAAGAAGAGGTTATTTAAAAGATTTGAACTGCCTCAACTATCCATCGTCTTCTCGTTCCTACCAAATAACCCCAGGTCCGAAAATCCTTTATAGTAATCCCTTTACTCCCCCTCCTATTTTTTCTTCCTACCAAACAAGTTCTAAATGAAATTTTAAAGCTTGTTCACATTGGAGACTTATCTAAAAGTGAGTAATTTTTCTCTTTAGTTTCTTCTCCATTTTGGTATGGTAAAATAAATCGACGATTTTCTTGATTTTGGTTTGAGTGAGTTGACTGTTTCCTCGAGTAAATCAATCATTGTCCCTTTTTTTTTTTTGGTGAAAAAAATGATTTTTTTTTTTGAGAAGGGGTCTAATATTTTGGCCATTTTTGCAAATACCCCTTGCATTCTTTATACCGGTTCCAATTGCCTGCGGGCGCGGGTGGCCTTTATCGTTTTTCCCCTTCTAACTAGTGTTTGTAATCTCACATCCCAATTCAATTTTTTTGTTTTTGCAGCTTTCTTATCGCGGAGGGTGGTTGAGGGTGGTTGTTCCTTTTGGGTACTGTTTTTTTAATCCTGCCGGCATTGCCAATGGTGTTTGATTCTCACCTCTCCGCCACCGTCATGTTTATCCAATTCCAAGACAGGCCCAATGCAGCTCGGTATTAATTCATTTGGTTAAATTCTAACAAAATTAATTCAAGAGATTGCAATTGAAGACTTATGAGACGAGAAGACAAAAAAAAAAAAAAAGATTAGTACCGTTAACAGAGATATTAGACCTGCAGATGAAATACTGAATTGTTTGTTTTAGCCAAACTGAAAACTAGCCCATTTCATTTTAGGTTATATATTTTTTCAGAGGATTGATGAGAGCTTTTTCGTTCGGAACTGGCCATTTAAGTTTAGAATGATAACATGTTTATAAAGAATTTAGGTTTTTTCTTTTTCTTGTATCGTTGTAACTGACATTGTACAGGCTCCAGGAAAAAGGAGGATAGAATGGAATGTGAGAGTTCTCTCTTTTCGCCTTTTTTCTTTTTCATATTATTTAAATCGAAGTTGATAATTGAACTGATGGAAATAGCAATGATAAATGCGTTTGTCAAAATTCTGTACAATTTGTAAAATTGAAATTACGATTTTTTTTTTTTGAAGTAAATTGCTAGTTCTAGACAAAATAATGCTATATTCTATTCAACCACTGAACGGTCAAACTAGCAATTTCCAGTCTAATTTCATCTGTTTCGTTGATGATTTGGATAAATTGTGTTTAGTCATTCTTCAACAAATTTTTAGCATTCAGTAAATAATAACGTAAGCAACTTTGTATGTTCCTAATTTCTCATTAATCAATAGGATTACAATTAAGTACTTAATTCCATTTTTGTTTTTTGTTTTGCAATAATGGAACTAATATGATGGGAAGTTCAATTTTTATTTTTTATTTTTTGAACTTGAGGGTAGGGAACTTTACATTTTTTATGCATGTGTGTGATAACCGTTAAATTATGTTTACAATAACGTAACTTCAATTAACTATTTGATTACCTTTTGCAATTATTGAAGTAATTGGATAGGTAATATACTGGGTACAGGTTCACCTTTTTTTAGTTTTACGATGAAATTTCATTTTTATCCTTCAATTGTAGGTTAAATTTCATTTTAGTCCCTCAATTTTAAAACTTTTTTTTAAAGGAAAATTTTAAAACATTTAAGAACTAATTAAGCATAAAATAATTAAATAAAAAAAATTAATTTATCTTATAATAATCCCGACTAAAACACAGTTGAAAACTAACCGTAACTGAAACCAAAAAAAACAAATAACAAAACTGCGTTAGGGTTAAACGACATGTCGTAGCAAGGAACGGAATTGACAACGATATGGGGTTGGAGGCGATAGAGGGAGCCAGTCATGACCATTATTTCCATAGATTTCTAAGATTTCTGTGGGACCCACTAAAACTGTCTTTTTAACAGATAAGAAAGAAAGACTCCTCTCTTCTTGTCACTCACTCTTCCATGGAGGTCTTTCACACAGCTCCGACGTTCACTTCTCACTCGCACTCTCGACTCCAACCTCCATTGCCGCCCTTTCTCAAGCTCCAACAGCATCCTCTTCTCTTCTCTTCCTGCTTCACCTCCAAACGCCTTCGCAGCCATGGCCTCCTCCGAGTTCGCGCTTCCGCCAATGCCGTCGCCGAATCCGGCAACGGCGCCGTCCTCGCTCCCGAGAAGAACCTCGATGTCTCTCCCTATGGCAGGCAGTTCTTCCCTCTCGCTGCTGTCGTCGGTCAGGTACTGCTCCTCTTTCTCTCTCTCTCTCTCTAGAAATGCTCGAGTCTTAATTGTGTGAATTTCTTGATATTCTGGATTTTTTTGGTTAAGGAAGAATGCGGATGAATTAATTCTGCATTCCTCCGGAAATTCTGTGATTCTTAGTGTCGCGTGTTTGAGTCCTGAGAAAATGAGAAAGAAAGAATCAGAAACTAGTGTAGTTTGAAGATTTTGGAACTTTTTAATAAATGCAGCAATCAGGCAGGTTTGGAGAAGATTATAAAATATTTTTAAATATTTATACGACTTTTTTCCTTGATAATGATTTATATATATATAGGATTTTAGTTGTCAGAGTATAAATTTGTGTGCAGCTCATGTTCCATGATTTTTGTTCAATTTTAATTATTGCCATATGAAATGCATATTGATTGTTGAGATATGGATCTCCACATCTGTGTGTACTTTGTAAATTTTCATTTCTTTTTGTAGGATGCTATAAAAACTGCTCTTTTGCTTGGGGCCATAGACCGTGAAATTGGAGGGATCGCCATCTCTGGAAGACGAGGCACGGCCAAGACTGTCATGGCACGTGGGCTACATGCGATTTTGCCGCCCATTGAAGTAGTTGTTGGTTCTATGTCAAATGCAGATCCAGCTTGCCCCGAAGAGTAAGGATACCGTGTAGTTAGAAGTTCATTTAGCTGAAACAGTTTTACGCAATAGATGGAAACAAATAGTTATGGCTTTACTGTAATTTTCTAGGTGGGAAGATGATCTAGCGGAGAGCGTGGAATATGATTCTGATGGCAGTGTTAAGACTCAAGTCGTCAGGTCTCCTTTTGTCCAGGTATTTATTATCTATCATGGGTGAAGCCTTTTTTCTTGGTTATTTAACTTGTTTAACCTACTTTGCTCATATCCAGATTCCACTTGGAGTAACAGAGGACAGACTTCTTGGATCCGTTGATGTTGAGGAGTCCATAAAAACAGGGACGACTGTTTTCCAGCCAGGGCTTCTTGCTGAAGCTCATAGAGGGGTTCTATATGTTGATGAAATCAATCTCTTGGATGAGGGTATTAGTAATTTGCTTCTTAACGTGTTAACTGAAGGAGTTAATACTGTGGAAAGAGAGGGAATCAGCTTTAGACACCCCTGTAAGCCACTCTTGATTGCTACTTATAATCCCGAGGAGGGTGCTGTACGTGAACACTTACTAGATCGGATCGCAATCAATTTGAGGTACAGACATCATTTTTTTTCCTAAGAGGACAAGGTTCTAACTTCTAATCCACTTTTTTTTTTTTTTTTTTGAAGAAAGTTTTTAATCCACTTTTGCTTTCCACTAAAGACACACTTCTTCTGCAGTGCAGATCTTCCAATGAGTTTTGATGACCGTGTTGCGGCTGTTGGAATTGCAACACAGTTTCAGGAATGTAGCAAAGAAGTTTATAAGATGGTAGAGGAAGAAACAGAATTCGCAAAAACCCAGGTAGTCATTAAGCGGATAGCAATTTGCTTACGTACTAGACATTTTTTAACATTAGAGAGGGAGCGTTTACCCAAATCTAAATCAAGTAAAGAGAATGAAGCGAGGAGCATTTTAGGAAGCTAGAGTATTAAGGTTAAGTTCAGCCTATGGTTACTTGATTAGTAAAAATAGCATTTGTGCTCATGTTATATGGTGTAGGAAGAAATTGGGTTTCTTCTTGATTTTTAAGCCCTATAATAGTGGTAAATCTCTTCAATTTTGTTCTTTTTGAATTTTATCATGCTGCAAGATAAAATGCTCGCTCTAATGTGGATCAGCTGTATATGTTGTGAAAGACAGTTTAGTCCAAGAATGATTATTTGAATAAATTCACGTTGCAGATCATTTTGGCAAGGGAGTATTTGAAAGACGTAAGCATCAGCAGAGAACAATTAAAATACCTAGTTTTGGAAGCCCTTCGTGGTGGCTGCCAGGTTCGTACTACTAGCCTCCATAATTTAGTACAGCTTTTGATGGTCCATTTTCCTTTGGGTAAAGAAGATTAAGCCAAAATTGTTGCTCATACTCCAATTAAATTCTTTCTCTGTTTTATTTGCCACTAGAGTTGAATATTTACTCTCTCAATACTTGGGATCAGCTGCACGAACTTTATTTTGTTTTTGTTCGCCATTAAGGGAACATTGAGCCATTGGTGCGGTTCTTTTGCAGAAACTGAATCTCAGTGCTAACAATGCGGATGTAGTGATTGCAAAAAAAAAAAAAAAAAAGAAAAAGAGGTATCTAGATATAGGGGATGACAATACTCACAAGACAGATTAATCATAAAATCTCACTGCTAGCCAGCCTATTAGCTATACAGCAGATACCAATCATGTGAAAGAGACCTGGATCTAACTAAAAGCTAACAATTCATTGGCTCATACTTGACTCCATTGCTAGCGTCCTGCCCGTCTTTATTTAAGCCATTATCAACTTTCTATTAAATCCTTTCAGGATGCCCTTGTCCTTGATATTATGATGCCACTTATCATACAAATAAGTGTTTCCTAGTATGTCCTAGCAAAATAATAATATTAACAACTAACATATATTATTTATCTTTACAGTGGAAAATTGCTCGTATATATGTTATTTTCTAACCGCATAGTTTTATTTTAACATTTCAGCCTCTTTTTTTCCTAATTATTGATTTAACATGCTCTGCTTCCTAGTATCTTAATTGCAGTTTATAGCAATGATACATCTTTTGTGAGCTGCAGGGACACAGAGCTGAGCTATATGCTGCCCGTGTTGCAAAATGCTTAGCTGCTCTGGAAGGACGTGAAAAAGTTAATGTTGATGACCTAAAAAAAGCGGTGAAGTATTCTTCTGGATTGTTTTTCTTTTTCGCATGATTTCCTTTCATATATCTGCTTTGCATTTTTATTTAAGACGGTGCTCCAAAAAAATATGTGCTATGTTTTTGTCCACCCATGAATTATTAATTTGCAGTTTTTTGCTTTGCCAAAACAAATTTTTTCTCGTCCAAATGCCTATAATGTCATAAATATTTTGCTTACACACTGAAACTTGGTATCATGTGCATCAAATGAAGTTAATGAGTGTGTTGTCATTATATTTTTCTCTGTCTGCTTCACTATCCGTTCACATGATAGCATGCTAAATTTCTGTTATGACATATTTTGTTTTACAGGTAGAACTTGTAATTTTCCCGCGTTCTATCGTTAGTGAAAACCCACCAGACCAGCAAAATCAACAGCCTCCACCACCACCTCCTCCACAGAACCAAGATCCCGGGGAAGAGCAGAATGAAGAGGAAGATGAACAAGAGGTCTGCCAATATTACTCAAATATCCAATTTCACATACCAACATATCCAATAAGTCACTGTACATTAAGTTATCTTTATTTTGTGTACCTAAAGCTTTTAAAGGAATTACTGATTTGCCTAAGGTGCAAAACTAATCTGTCTAACCAGGACGAAAATGATGAAGAAAATGAACAGCAGCCGGATCAAATACCAGAAGAATTTATATTCGATGCAGAAGGGGGTTTGGTGGATGAGAAACTTCTTTTCTTTGCACAACAAGCTCAGAGGCGCCGAGGGAAAGCTGGGAGGGCAAAGAATGTTATATTTTCAGAAGACAGGGGGCGATACATCAAGCCAATGCTTCCAAAGGTTAGCTCGTCCCCTCCTTTCCCTTTTCTTTGTGCTAGCTCCTCTATCCCAAAGGAAAAAAAAAAAAAAGGAAAAATAAATGTTTATATATATACACATACACATGTCTAAACACTATATTGTTTTAGCTTTTCATCTGTTTTCTCTTCTTTTGTTGCTTCATTACCCAAATCTCTTTACATTCTATAAGTTCCCCTAATAATGGGCAAGCATAAGTTCTTCGTCTAGAGTGATCCGAGAATTCTCTTCCAAGGGTCTCAGATACGGTAAAAATATGTTTACTAGCGAATAGTTTTCTTAACTATGTTCCAGTTGTTCTGATCAAGTTTTTTATTCAACAGGGCCCTGTCAAGAGATTAGCTGTTGATGCGACCCTGAGAGCAGCTGCACCATATCAAAAGTTGCGTAGAGAAAAGGACACTCAGAAAACTAGGAAAGTTTTTGTGGAAAAAACTGATATGAGGGCAAAGAGAATGGCACGAAAAGCAGGAGCGCTGGTATGAGAACCATGGTTTTGTTGCTTCCATTTATTTCTTTTTAGTCAAAGGAAAGGAAAAGAGAGGGAAAAAAAAAAAAAAGGATTAAATTGTCTCACATATGTTAGTTTCTTCTCCAATTAAATACGTATATCACAAGGATTTTGACCAAATCCTTTACTTGTTGAGAATAAAGGCATCCTACTGGAAAAAGTCCTCATGTAGGTACTGGGATTCTTTCATGTGTTCTAACATTTTCTTCTTCATGGCAGGTTATATTTGTGGTTGATGCAAGTGGCAGCATGGCACTGAATAGAATGCAGAATGCTAAAGGTGCTGCACTCAAGTTACTAGCGGAAAGTTATACTAGCAGGGATCAGGTGACTTGAAACAAATCATTTTTTAACTTTCAAGGTCCCGCTATTTTAGCCTACTTGTTTAAGATTTATACCTACCGGATACAAAGAAGTTCTCTTATCAACATTGGTTTGTTTTGAAATAGAACGTTTTCATTCTTGGTTAAAGTGACTTTGCCGATTAGCAATTAGACCGTAAGTTGTTTTTCGAGTAAACCATTTTCTTCTATGTCCTAGAGTTTTGACCAACATTAATTCGTTGTCAAGATTTTCTGTCTTTTTCTTTAGGGAAGTTATCTTGAGGGAAGTTAGTTGTAAATTATCAACCGACATATAGATCCCTGAATGCACATTGTTGGGCCCATTTGTAAGTACTTAATTGATTTAATTGTCTAAACAGTGCACGGTTTATACAACAGAGTAATAGTACAGGAAGATCAATTGGAACAAAAGTTGCTGTTTTGAGCTTATCGATCGGCAGTCATGATACAAGAGAGCGAAATAGTTGACGTGAGACCAATGTAGTTTATTATATGTAAACAAAAATTCAGTGTAGTGTGTGTGGTCTTATATGCGAGTAAAATTGCATGGTACAATATGTGAGACTTTTAATACACCTCGAGTGTTCAGAAGTAGGTTTACTTTGTTAGAGTAATCACTGCTGACTGGGAAGAATACTTATCTTTTTTCATTCTGATTCAACTCCGCTTTTTATTCTTGCAAGGTTGCATGCACAATGTAAGCCATTTATCATACGTTTTCTTCATGTTCTAATGACAAGCAAACCACGATGATATCCCCAGAAATAGTACATCTGAGTCTTTGAATTAAATGTGGATAGGTCTCTATTATTCCTTTCCGTGGAGACTGTGCAGAAGTTCTTCTTCCTCCTTCTAGATCAATTGCAATGGCAAGAAAACGTCTTGAGAGACTTCCATGTGGTGGAGGTTCACCCCTTGCTCATGGTCTCACCACGGTATGTGGATTCGATAAATACATGACTAACAGCACTTTCAAAAATTGAAAGAAAAAAAGGATTTCTACATTAAAATATGCAGTTTTTTTTATTTATTCTCAATTTCTGCTAAAACATCTCCATAGTAGCTTGAGTTTTGGTGCTATGATTGTCGTAGTTATAATCTCACAGTTGTCTGGGTAGTTCCATAATTGACCATCAATGAACGTAAATCTCTTTAGGCTGTCAGGGTTGGACTAAATGCAGAGAAGAGTGGCGATGTCGGGCGTGTAATGATTGTCGTATTGACTGATGGGAGAGCAAACATATCCCTGAAAAAATCCACCGACCCCGAAGCTGCCGCTGCTGCTGAGCCCCCAGACTTCAGCTCAGGAGTTGAAGGTATTCTTTACTTTCATCGTGCACGAATTATGTTGTTACCAAAGTCTAAACCTGCTTGTAGATGGTGCTCTTAGTGAGATCACACTGCAACTATGTAAAAGCCATGACGGAAAATCCTGTTCAAAAACACCACATAAAACATGTCAACAGAATATGACTATCTGGAAAAACGAAGGTCGGTTAATGTATCAGATCTTAAACAATTTTCTGAATATCCTAGTTTTTTGGCCAAAAAATTTTCTTATGTACGAGCACAAAACTTTGAAATGACACTTGTAAACTCATGCATACTAGAAATAAAACAATTCGAAAGCCTTGGTTACTGATACATGAAAATATCTCTGTTATATTGATTTTCTGGTCACTTACGTGCAATCGGCTATCAATGAAGGATGAGATTCTTGAAGTCGCGGGTAAAATCTACAAAGCCGGGATGTCTCTTCTTGTCATCGATACAGAAAACAAGTTTGTCTCGACCGGATTCGCCAAGGAGATAGCTAGAGTAGCTCAAGGTTTATTTTCACTTGATTCGCTCATTGTTCTTTGATCTACCAAGACTTGAACACAATCTCACCATGAGGTTTACTCTTTGCAGGGAAATATTATTACTTGCCGAATGCCTCAGATGCTGTAATCTCGGCTACGACGAAGGAAGCTCTATCAGCGCTGAAAAGCTCATGAATCATTCGAAGCTCTGGTCTTCTTTGACGCTAATCTGACCAGAAGAGTGGCTTGAACTAATTGTGGAAGCATATTTGTATTCAAAATCCTGTTGCAACCTCTCTCACATGTAAGTTTCGTTAGAGAGATCAACTTTCTCATTTAGCGGCTCCATGTATAAAGTTTCCAGTTTTGTGAGTCATTAATTTTCACCAATATCCTCTGCTTCCACTATATTTGCAGTGCGCCAGTTTTTCAAATAATAGACATCTTGATAAATTTATATCGTGCAAATTAAAATAAAAGAAAATTAGGTAAATAGGCAATTTTTAAACATTTAGTTAAATACATGGTCGGAATTTTTGTGATAAAAAATACATAACATTGGTTAATCATCAATTTTTCAAGCCAATCACTAATTGACTTTTTTGTAAAAGGTTACTAATTTCATAAAATTTAGGTCATTTATTAAAAAAAAAAAAAACAATTTTTCCGCCTACCACATAAATAAATTACAAACGTAAAATTATACATGCATATGTTGACAAGTTATAACTTAAAGCATCATATGTAACTAATTTGAAAGGAAAGATTTTGATATGTTGAGAACCTTGATCCTTGCTGATGTTTGTGTTTTTATTTTAAGACCGAAAGAGTTAGTAGATTGTTAGACTATTACCGTTCCGTTTGGAAACTACATTGTGTATTGAATTCGAATATAGGATAAATTTTATTTTTGCTTTCTGAATTTTGGTGCTCTTATTATTTTGCTCTCTAAACTTTGAAAATTGGTAGTAATGCTCATTAAACTATGAAATATTATCATTTATGCTCCTTCCTAGTTAAATGAATGTAGTTGTTGACATGACAACAATTAAGGTGTAAGTTAATAAGAACAAACTTTATTTTTACCTTTTAAATTTTAATACTCTTGTAAATTTGTCACCTGAATTTTAAAAACTAGTGTTTATACCCCTCAAACTTTAATTTGTTATTAAAAATGTCACTCAAACTTTAAACCATTGGCAAAAATATCCCTTGTTTCATAATTTTGATCATATAAGATTTTGAAAAACTTCATTTTTGCCCTTAAATTATTGTACATTTGTAATTTTTACCTCCAAGTATTGAAAAACTGGTGTTTATATCTCTCGACTTTTATATTGTTAGCCAAAACACTTATTCGTCAACTTAAATTGATGTAGTACTAGTATAATAAAAAAGTTAATTTAAGTTAAAAACTTTTTACAATTATAAAAATAATCTTAAAAACCTATTTAAAAAAATTTTAAGAGATCTAAATATACAAGTTACCTTATTTTTTTCGTTGTTGTTTTTTGTTTAATTATTTCCATTTTAAAAACAAATCTTGTACTAACGAGTAATAACACTAAAACTGTCTATATTCAAAACTGTAATTTTAAAGTGGTCTTTTTTAATATATATATATATATATATATATATATATATATACACTACGACTAGGTTGATATAAATGGAAGCGAAGAGTACTTCTCACTTCATTAAAGCCATCAGCTTGATATACTCATGCTACCCGTTTTGCTCTTCTTCTACCTCTACTTGATATAATTCTAAATTATCCTCGCAACCGAAATATCCGCTTCTCTATATATATATATATATATATATATATATATATTATCCTCGCAACCGAAATATCCGCTTCTATATATATATATATATATATATATATACATAGCCATACGATTCAGGCGCATGTTGTTTTATACTAACATTATTATCATCATGTGATACATATAAGCAGTGTGATGAATATTATTCTTGTACCACATCGCTTGTAAGTGTTTTTTGTGCTCTCTAAAACTATATAAACAGGCAAGTTGTATATATCAATCAATGAAGCATGACAATAAGTTCCATAATAAAATCAATTGAAGTAAGAAAACAACAAGCATAATATTAATTGTCTATCTAAAAATAAACAACAAGCATAATATTAATTGTCTATCTAAAAATACATAAAGAAATATTATCAACTTAATGATTATAAACTTAACAAACCTTTACAATTTTTAGTCATGGCATAGTTTGTCTTAATTTATAAACGTTGTGTCTAAGCAATTAGACTTGTTAGACTTATAAATATGCAAATAAATGGGCTGTTCAGATAAATGCTACAAATATGGGCCTTGGATCAACATTTGTCATCGCCCAAAAACTTTCATGGTACGTGCCATGACGATGAAATTTTGGAGTTGTGAGTTTCCAATACTAAGCCAAGAGATGTAATTTTGGAGTTGTGGGTTTCCAATAGTAAGCCAATGCAAATTTCTTTAATCTTCGCAGGTCACTCGTAATCAACACAAGAATAAATTGCAAATTCCTTGAGTAATTACACAGAAAATCACGAGTGACTAAACAAATTGCAAAAAAAAATCACCACTGCTGACAACGAGGAAGGGCCTGGGTTCGCTCGCGATCAACTCGAAATCGTAATCTCGTGATTTTTCACCAGAGATCGCAACCTTTGTCACCATTGCAACTCACGATCGATCTTGAACCTCCACCACCATTGCGAAAACCAAAGAGAATCAGAGAGAAATTAGAGAGCGAAACAAACCGATTCAAGACGAATTGAAGACGACAAAGATGAATTAGAATTCTGACGATCAGAGAACCAAATCAGCAATGACAGTGGTGAGAAGCTTTGGGGGCGAAAATAAAACCTAGCAGAGCTATATGAAAGAAGCGAGAGAGAGATTTGCCCTAGCAGAGGTAGGGGAGAAAATGAGGAGGGTAATATTGTCTTTTTATGTTAAATTTATTTTAAATAAAAATATTTATGGCATCTCATACAATAGTTTTTAGGGAAATGGCAAAATTCAATCCACCCATTCAAATGATGGTTGGTGGCATCATTTTGCCTAAATAAATACATCATATTCTTGAAATAACTTTATAAAAAACGTATGAATCTATGGGTATTTGGTGTTTGAATTTGAGTTAAGATTTTAAGTTTTAATAGTAATTTTTGTTGATTTTTTCAGAAAAATAAAAAAATTCAAAAAATATAAAAATTGAGTTGAAAAATTTGAACATGAAAGGTAAATTAAAAAAAAGAATAATTCTGTGAAGATATGAAAAAGCGTTGTACAAGAATATGAGTTTTCTAAAAAAAAAAAAAATGCCCTGCTGCTTAATTTTATCCAGGATATAGGACATGTCACGTTGTGATTGTAAGAGTGTTTGTACGTTCGGAAGAGTCCATGACTTTCCTTCTAAAAGTAACTAAAAAATCAATAAATAAATAAATTATTGGACAAAAAATAACATAAAAGGAAAAGATATAGTATTTACAATATTATTTATACATAAGTACTGTAAAATCTAGGTGATTCTCGTACAGACAAAAGAAAGAAGATTCAATTTGGGACAGACAATTTAAGCTATGACACGAAGTTAGAGGGTTCCGATTTTTTATAAAAAGGTTTGGATCTACAATTAGAAGACATGATTGACGTGATTAATAAATTGGTATGTTGACTTGACCTTTCTAACACAAATTGATATGATAATTATGTGTGTTCTGCAACCAATACATATGAAACAATGGTAAAGTCTAAATAACGAATGAATATAAGTAATATAAAACTATAAATATTAAAATTTGTAAGTAAACTTTACTTATCTTTCTTTAAACAAAAAAAAAAAAAAAGGAAAAGATAAGTTGATCAATAAACATGTCAGAAGTTTCATTGTCATAATCATATTAATGGTCATTAATTATGGAATCAATCACGTTAGATAGATAAGTTATTAATTATTACAACAATTATTATTTAAATAGGATATGTGTACGTTGCTATGATTAACAAGATTGTGTAATCAAAATTTAATTTTCCCATGGTTTTTTTTTCTCTCCAAATTTATATAAAAATGTCTGAAAACCATATACTACAAAATGTACTAACAAATAAAATAAATGTCTTTCAGTACATTTAAAAATCCATCCAAAAGCAACAATATAGCAAACAAAGTTATACTGATCAAGAGCAAACTATCAACAAACAAGTTCTTCACAATCACAGTATCCAATGAACATCGTCAACCTACAAAGCTGAAAGATCTAAGAAATGGTGTCCGCGGCCGCAGTATTTGGCATGTCATGTCTAGAGAAGAAAGATCCAGGATGATCTGATGGTGGGTTAAGCTGCTAGAGTAGTTTCCGAATCATTTCATGTTGTTGTTTCATTTTTGCTTCCATGTCCGTTGTAATACTCGTACTCGCATTTCAGGGTTTGGTTAAGGTTTTATAAAGTTTGGCGATGTGTCGACCCTCTAGAACTACTACATGTTTTATGACTTCTTTTTAGGTACAAGACTTGTACCGCGCTTAGAATTATCTTTTTTCATATCTGACTCGCCAAAACCCTACAAGTAAATGTTTCCTCTTTGTTATGCTAAACTGCGAGCCATAATTGTCACAACTTTTATTTAGTTTTGATACTCAGATTACTCATAAAATAGTTAGTTAGTTAGTTAGCTATTATGTTTCGATTCAATAACATAAACATTTCTAATTTTCATTTAACGTTGTGAGATACTAATAAGATCAATGCAATGTTTGCTTAATATATTTTTACTCCTATGATTTAAAAACAAACTTCTAATTTTCAAAAATTGACATAAGTGAGTTAGCTTAGCATAAGAATATTTGAAGATTAGCAACCCAAAAGAGAAATTTAAGTCATCAATAGGTTTTAACTATTTTAGTCTTGGAACTACCTATTAGAGTTTTATTTTTCCTAATCATTTTCAAAGATATAACTTTATTTCTATTTAACTTCTTCAAGATTTATCCTCTATTTCGGAGAAACATTTGGATATATACATTTAGAATGAAAACATAAGTGAGCAAGGAAATATTTAGTACTCTAGATCGGAAACTTCCAAATGTCTAATTGTTGCCCTCCCTAAATTTAGAATTTTGCCTAACATACCAGATGTTTCTTCCAAAATGCTCATTTGAAATATTGGAAAATAGATTTATTTTGAAATGTTAGCAAATAGTTGAAACAAACGGAGGGTTAGTTTTTGAATGGGATCAAATTTAAAAGTATCCTAACAGTAGGATTCCTTGCTTATAAATTGGCTTCGAGCTTTGCCATAAAACGCCATGTCAATATATAAAGCTTTGTATGCTTAAAGGTTCTTGTTTTGTCTCACTCTACTCACATACTTGATAAGGAAAAATTATTGTTGTGTCAACTGAAAACTTTTTAGAGAAAATTGCCTAAATAATTACCTTTTTTTTTTATCTATTAATCAACATGATACAAATTTTAATTAATTTTAGTTTAATTTTGTATCAAGTTAGTCTAATATTAATTTTTTATATCATGTTGATGTAATGGTTTTTAAATTTGTATATTTATGTGCTTTTCAATTTAATTATGTTTTGTGGTCAAAACAGATAAAGGATGGTGCAATTTAAAAGTAGGATAATTAGAGAAGTTATTATAATTTTCAAATTTTATCTTTATTTGAATAAATTTGAATTCGATTTGAAGTTAGAGAAGATTATACCTATTTCAATTATATTAGGAAGTTTGAACTTTAGTAGTTTATCTCTATAATTTTCAAATCTATATAGGATTAAGAAACCTGGATTTATTAGGCTTCATGTTGCTTTTCATCAATCTATTTTAAGTATCGATAATATATCTCCACGTCTTTTTGCACTACAACCTATTTTTCATCACGAAATTCCTACACGAATAATTATTGATTCTCCATTTATTTCTTCTTACTTAGAGGAAAAGAAAAGAGAAAAAAAAGGAAAATTAAATCTCCCCCTCCATATCGTCGGATTATGGGGAAAAGGGCGCAGAGACTTCCTATCAAGGAACGGGGCTTAGGAAGGGGCCGGACCTCTTGTGCTATATATATATATATATATGTATGTATGTATATGTATATCCTATCCATGCTTATATATGTATAAATAACAAATACACATATATATATTTGAGATAAGCAAGTGCCACTCCCTGTAACCAACACCGAAATTCTTGACAGGAAGTCTCTGCGTTCGTTTCCTCTTAATCAAGATACTAAATATCAAATACAAGGCATAAGGTATTTCTTGTTTACTACGTATATGTGTGTGTATATATATATATCGTATATGTAGAAAAATATGTGTGTATATTTATATCGTATATGTGTGTATATGTGTGTAAAGTTTTTGTCATTGGTTACAAAAACTTTTCCTAACAGGTAATATATCATAATATCATGCTACTAAAAATAGTATGATTAGAGAAATTATTTTAATTTTTAAAGTGTATCTTTATTGAATAATTTAACTCGATTTGAATTCCGAGAAGGTTATCTTTATTTGAATTATTTTGGGAAGTTTGAATTTTTAATAGTTATCTTGGGTTTTTGTTTTAAGATAAAAATTCATTCAACTAAAAGGTCTTACAACACCAAACACAATGTGGATGATCCTATGGTACATAATAGAAAACACTCGATAAAAATTAATTTCATCAGTAAAATATGATAAAGCACAGAAAAAAATGATGCAAGACAAGACATGTTATTTTCGTAATTTTTAGGAAACTATGGTTTATTATTTAAAATCATCTTTGTTAATTTCTATGTTTTGTGTAATTCTTTATGCCAACTAATACAAGGATAATGATATACAAAATAGCAAATACAAGGCATCCTTAATAAAATAGATTTCATTTGATTCTATCCAATATTTGATTAGCGGTTCTATCTTTAGCAAAAGTAGACTAAAGTCTCACATTATTTAAAGAAAAAGGCAACAATAGTTTTTTTTTTTTTAGTAACTTTACGATCAGAATTATCAATTAGGGTTTTTCATTCCTAATCTGTTTTAGAGATATAGTTTGATTTCTATTTAACTTCTTTTTAAGAGTTTGTTTCTGAATTGGAACAAAATTAAGTATCCAAATAGTAATACAATTGCTTGCCTGTAACTAGGCTTGAATCTTTTACCACAAGCCACCATGTCAATTCTTCTTTTAAATCTTTTTTATTTATTTATTTTTTTATTTTTATTTTTTTTTTTTTAGGCTTCTCTCTTTCTAGTTGTGAATTTCATGTTTTGTTGGATTAGGGGGAAAAGTGAATATACGCTTCCCACCAGGGAACGGGAGCTTGGACGGAGATTTTGGAACCTCTTATTTGCTACTTGCAAATATATACATGTGTGTGTGTATATATATATATGTAACAAGATAAGCAAGTTCGACTTCCAATAACCAACACCCATATTCTTTGGTCGAAAGTATGTGCCCGCGTTTCCTCTTATTCAATTCTTCTTGCAAATTGGTACGTGGAGGTGGATGCCAAATACTACGAGGCATAACGTACTTCATTCTACAAGTATACTTATATTTACAGGCACGAATTCAGGGACCAATGGTGTGCCCATTCAATTTTTTAAAAAAATTTAAATATATCTAAACATTTCTCTTAATAATTTTAATGTGTCCCTATTCAAAAGTTTAAAAAAAAAAAAAAATTGCCCAAACTTAGCCCTTGTTTGATATCCAGTTTGTATCATAATTTACCATTCAATTTTTGTCTTATTCTAAAAAATCAACCTTAATTTTGCTATTCATAGAGCTTTGTAACTCAAACTTTAAAGGTCTATTACTTGCATATACAAATCCAAATGAGATGTTTTTTTTTTTAAATTATATAAAATTTCGATATGGATGAAACAAGCTCCATACTGATTTTTTTCCGAATACATTTCAAATTTTTTCACTTTTTAACTCCAGCAATTCAAATGCCTTACCAAACGAATAATTCAATTCAAACCCAAATACTACAATCAAAACCTTAATAACAAACACATATTTAATATTTAAACTATATTTTATGTTTTAATATCATAATCAAACTTATATTATCTTTTACATTCTAGTACCATAACCTATTTTGAATTCATATTAATCCTCACAATTTCTTTATCTACATTCCTTTTATGTTTTTTTTTTTTTAGTTTCTTTGTTTTCAAAACATTGATTTTATAATTATCAGCCTCCATAATATTAATATATATAATTTTTTTTATTTATTGGAAAGAGTATTCATCTTAAAAGGAAAAAATATATATTGGTGTAGAAAAAATAAAATTGAAACTTAATTTTGGTAAAAATTGAAAATAATTTATAACACATTCTAGACTAAAAACTCTTACTTTTTTTTTTAATCATAAATCTGACATTTGAGATAAAGTTTGAGAACAAATTTTGGAATGCTACCCAAATATAAGAGTTGTATCTAAAAATTATAATATATATTGATTAAATTAAATTAAAATTATTAAACTCTTATCCATATAAAGTCACTGTTTTCTAACCATTAAAAATTATATCCTCTTCGATGTTCCTACTGAGAAAAACATACACGTTTTTTTTATTTTTTTTATTTTTTTATTTTTGCAAATGTATAAATTGTATCCTCTTATATGTCTTTACTAAGAAAAATTTTTAGATCTGTCAGTATATATGTTTATATATATATATACATATGTATATGTATGTACATATATACATATATGTATGTAATGTATATATATATGTGCAAAAAAATATTGTGGCTAAGTTTTCCGGGGAACAACTTCGGAGATTTTGACGATCACATTAAGTTCAAGCTTGTCCTTCTTCTCCAGTTTCCCACTTTGATTCGGAAACTCCGTCTTGATTCGTCGAGGTTTTTCTGTCTATTCGTAGGAGTTTTTGAGGTCTGTACTCTATTTTCTAAGTTCCTGTTTTAGTTTGCTGAGAAAACTGGGAAAAGAGAAGGATTAAGAATAAATTATATTTGAATTGGGATTGGGATTAGTTGTTAGGATGTATTTTACAACCTTTACTATTTATTTTAAATATATATTTGTGTTCATATTTTAGTATTATTTTGAATATTTGAAATTAAGTTAAGTTAAAAGTGATTAAATTTCCCTTTTTCTCTACCACTTTTTCTCTCAAATTTCTCATATACTAGGGTTTTCCTTTGTGTAGGACTCCGCCGCCATTGCGGCTAACGAGGGTGGCCATCAACTTGGTGATTTCGATGGGAATGGAATCGGAAGGTCCTTGTTGGGAGTTTCTCAATTAGATCTAACCCGATAAGCTTCCAACAATTGGGATCTAGCGAAATCTTAGCGATCCAATAGTTTGCGCGATGATCTCTTTCCTCGAGCCGGTTAATTTCCTCTGAGTTGTGACGCACGATGGAATGCTTGTTCCATGTGAGGCGAGATTTTTGCAGTCAATATTATAATTTATTTTAATGGTTTGTTCTTGTGTTTTTGTTTAATTTTGTAATAGGTAGTTCCCCCACTTCCGATTTGTTTTTTGTATGTATTCCACTTGAGTTTTTTCTAGTGGTATATATCTATTTGTTTTGTTAGAATTATGGCTAGACAGAGTTTGTTACAGTCTCTGTACTGTAAGTGATTGTCTCTTGATTGATCGAAATATTCAATCGATTATAGATTTTTTTTATAAAGACTTTGTACATACTTGAT
Source organism: Ficus hispida (assembly GCA_025413025.1). Taxonomy (NCBI): domain Eukaryota; kingdom Viridiplantae; phylum Streptophyta; class Magnoliopsida; order Rosales; family Moraceae; genus Ficus; species Ficus hispida. The sequence goes on from CM046363.1 coordinate 9,836,648, forward strand.
TATAGAATTGTCGAGGAATTGAAAGAATTTTTCTGTCATCGAATCTCAGCTTATGTCCTCCTTATTGAGTTCATCAGATTTTAATGATGTAATCGGTTTTAATCGAGGATTATGTCTCTTATATCACATGGTTGTTTTATCTTTGATATTAATATTTATATCTTTTTTAATTTGAATGATAATTTCCCTTTTAAAAAATTAAGTTAAATTTATCTTTTTATCAATTATTAAGATCTCTATAAATAACTTCTTGATTGTAATTTTATTAAGAGTTTGATTGAATAATGAAATTAGGTATTGTTTGCAATTGCAATAAAGGCGAAAAGTTATGAATTTGGATTGCTTCAGAGGTCCCACTGAATTTTTTAAAAGATAAAAAATTTCCTTTAAAATTATAAAATTTTTCATTTTTGTCCACACTTAAAAGTAATTATTTTTAGGTATGTCCCCACTAAAAATTATTATGCAACACTTAAATATAAAGACTCATTTTAAAAAATTATATTATTTTATTATTCTTCTTTATGGGTACGTATTTATAGTTCTCGAAAACCACTATGAAATTATTTAACATTTTTTATGTCATTAAGTTCTAAAAAAAAAAAAAAATTGTGTATGTCACCGTTAAAGGAAAAAGCTAGCCTATTAGAATATCAAACTAGGCCGGTAATTGTTTTTCTTTACTCAAAGTATCAATAATACATCTCCACATTTTTTTTTTCTTTTTAGCCCTTCAAAAAATTATTTTTCATCACAAACTTCCAACACGAATAATTGTTCTCATTCAATTGCGCACTAATAGACTGATGGGAATCATCCTTTAGTTCTAGCCCTAGCCATTAATTGCGAATAACCAAGAAGAAAAGAAACCAAGATGCAAAAAAGGACAACAATGGAAGTCAAACAGAAGCCTAGAATTAGACCCAGTCAAATTGTACGATCTCCGAGATGCGACTTTTTGTTTTTTGTTTGTTTGTTTGTTTTTTTTTTTTTTTGCTGCCGACCTAATTTATTCATTCAAAATCATTAATTGATAAAGAAAACTTTGCCAAATAAATACCTTAAAACAAAGAAACGCAAACGCAACCATGAATCAAAATCAAATAATCATGTAGTTATTAAATATGATTACGAATATTATATATAATTTCAAAAAAAATGTAAAACTTAAATCTTTTATCTTTAAGTTCTAAAACAAAAAAAAAAAAAAAAAAAACAAATAATATCCTCTTGCCAAGAAATAAACTTCTAATCAACAAAGAAACGTCGTAGGAGGAATTGCAGACCCACATATTGTTGTCCAGCTATCATGTCTATCTATCTTTCTTTCTTTTCTTTTTATTTTATTTTATTATATTTTTTTTATTTTGGCTAGAAGAGCTAGTACTTATTATCGTAAACAAATAGTACTTTTTGAGAGATACATATCATATTGTTCTTTTTTTTTTTTTTTTTTTTTGGTAAATAGATATATCATAATGTTGAACAAGTTGAGGATTGCGGAAAATATGGAATATAGATGCATATATAAATCGTCATTGCCATGTCAAAAAGGTAATATATATATATATATATATATACACACACACATATAGAGTTTATTGAGTTTTTGTATTTTGTAACAATGAAGCTTTACCGACAACAATATGAACTTTGCAACTACAATATCCGTCCAAGCATTTGTACTAATTTTATTGCCACTTGATGCATCAATTGTAACTATCTACAGTATATCATGATGAAATTTTGTAATTAATTAAGGCACCTTCTTAGTAGTTTGTGGTTACATAAACCAAGATGTACTCAAAATTATTTCAAAAAATTCAAAAAGCTTATAAAACTGTCAATTTTCATATCGATCCATCGTATTAAATTATAGTCCTAATAGTTAGATTTTTTTTTTTCAAGTCTTTGAAGACTCATTAAAGGATCGGAGAAACCAAGAAGAAAAGGGAGGGGGGAGTGTTGTTTTGCCAAAATGGAATCAACATCTGTCCAATTTTGATGTTTTAAATGATTTTTAACTAATTATATTTTGACACATCATTAAATGAATTGCAAACATGATTAGTTTCTTTGTCAAGGCCTTGAAAACTAAATAGCTAGATTGATGATTAAATATATACATATATAACACAATTTTCACATGCATACATTTTCTTAAATTTATAAGTACCACAACATAAATAGTTCTTGTCCATATATAACATACGAGAAATTTTATCTCATCTTGAGCAACCCAAAAAGTTATTTATTAGCTCAGCATATTTAGCTGTGCCAGAGTGTTAAAAATACGTCTAATCCAAATTATGCGGTGCTTTATTTTCTACATGCAGTGGAGGAGTCCGGAGGAGTGTTATAGATTATTTTTTCTTAAAATAAGGACAAAACTATATATTTTAATTATTGATTACGGGCATGGTGAAAATTTTCGTATAACATAGATGAATAACTAAATTGCTCTACAGGAATTCTAAGAGTAAACTTTTATATATCGAAATTCGAGTAGGAGTGTAGTTGAAAATTTTCTTATAAAATAGTGGAATATATAAATGAGATTTTATAAAACTTTTCTTTGAAAATTTTAGTATATAGAAGAAGGAAAAAAAAAAAAAAAAAAACCACCATAGGTACGTGCATGCAAGCTGCAATACGTAGCGATCGTTTTCTTTGAAACTTTCAAAATGACAAACCAAATATAAGTACAAACCCTAGCATATACAGCAGCCCCTACTATATAAGTAGAATAAGTCCTCTCATGTCTGGCAACCATGTATAGATCCAGAGAGTATAACCTTTCTTTCATGCTCATATTATTACTAGTTGGCTTACGTGAAACACACGTAATCTATATAATTTAACTAGCTTCTAGATGATTTGCATGTAATATTATGCAATTTATCTGTAACATTTTTCATTCTTTAATTTGTACTACAAAAGACAAGTACCAATAAAAATATTATACATTAATGAATTAGTATTTACAAGGTATTAAATCTTGACGCTACGTATGCTGAATTATACAGCAGCCGTTAGATCAGAGACTTTGTATATGCATGTATAGATGTGGTTCGCCGCCGTATAAGGTCAGCAGCTAGCGATGTGGTGTTGAGGACAAATACGAGGACCTAATAATAAATTCTATAGCTTTAATTAAGAACGATCACTTTTGATCATGCCGTATGAAAAAGGAACTATATATGGTACACATGACCAAGAGACTACTTTAACTCTAAAGACAAAATTATACTTTCCCGCCATGAAACGCCACAATTGGGAAATGTGTTGTTGCTGTTGTTGGAATCGTGATCTTATCCACTAATTGCTCCAATTTTTTTTTTTTTTTTTCACACGCATGAATGTGATTTTTAGGGCTAGCTTTCAAATCGATCGTGATCATATATATATATATATATATATATATAAGCTTTTTTGTTCGGTATTTATAACATTCTATCTATAATCTTATAACTACTAGATGATTTACATGTAATTAACTTTCTTTTAAAATTTTGTAATATGTACTATTTGTAACTATTAATACAAATGACAAGTATTATTGAAAAATATTATGTTTAAATCAGTTAGTTGTTACAAAAATGTAAAAAATAAAAAATAAAAATTTAAGCGCCGTTTTGTAAAGATGCTTTATAAATGAGTAATTAAAAGTTGAATAGGACTATAGTGATATTGATATTCCGGATTATATTCTGCCATAATTTTTTTTAGACTAATTTTCTGACAGATAAGGATCATCATGTCTCATTAAAAGAGAGAGAAAAAAAAAAGATTTTATATAATTTAAGGAAATTTAAAGATAACCCGAAAACAAAAATGAACAAATTAATTAACAATTATACTAATCAAGTTAACATGTGTCGGTAACGATACTATAGAATATGATATCTACGGTTGAATTTGTATTGAGCGATGATGACTCAATCACTACATTGAAAGAGCATAATCCAATTACCTTTAATTGATAATAACATGATTTGTCGCCTAAATTCGAACTAGCGGAAGTGTAGAAAAACCAAATAAGAGACATGGAAGACACAAAATTATAATAGTTTACCCTTAATATAATTAAGAGAGCTGTTGAGCTACGAGTTTCATTATGTAGAGAAGAAACGAGCACAAGGCTTGAGAAAGCTTGAGAAAGATAATAATTTTGAGAAATTCGAACTGTAATTGTAAAGAGAATGGCGAGAATAAGACAGTTTTCGGTGTAAAAAAAAAAAAAAAACTCTAGTTAGGGGCTGAAGGGATGCGTCACTTTTTAGTAGAGGTCATTGCTCCTTAATTAGTTTTCATTATTTGAGTAGGATATTCCATATTCAAATTTGAAGATATTTTCTTTATCTTGAATAAATGTCCCATTTTCTCTTAAAACTCATATAGATATCGTTGTAGATCAGGAAAGCTAAAATTTTGAATTGGACCCTTCCCTTAATTCTCTAAATGGAAGGACTGACAAAATATTCCCAAAATATTACGCAGAGAAGTCTACGCTGGTGCCGTCATCATCCACTGCTAGAAGTTGCAGTCATTTTGATCAGTTGATCTGAAATCTGAGTTGTCTTCCGGTTTATAGTAATTTATATATCATTATGTTGGCTCTTCCGCCGTGGAGTGAGGTCGACTTTTCTAGTTATAGTCATCTCATAATAAATTTAATATGATCGATATATCTTATTAAATCTATCTAATAGTGGCTTGCACGTCCTTTGTCAGCCCATGCACTAGTGACTTGAAATAATTTAACACCGATAGATATCAAGACATCAAAGAAAAAAAGAAAAAAGGGTTTTCGGCCAAACTCGAAAAACACATCGATTGGACTTAAGATTCACATGGCCGGATTTCCAAACCATGTAATTCGACGACTCATTTTTTTTCCCACTCTCAAATCAACATTATGTTTGTTTACTTACTGTCATGAGAATATCTCTCATTAAAGAAAGAATCAAAATGATGTTGATAATTTTCAACGTCTTACAGCCAATCAGCGGCCTCTCTCCCTACACCTTATCCGATTGTTTAAATGAGAGGCCACTAGAATATAATGGTTCAAGTCACAAAAGAAAAATATTTACACTCTAACTCATCAATATCTTGTATGACTTTATTTGGCAGATTCCAATATTACTCAATAAAATCTCGATTCCTTGTACTATTTGGAAAATTAAGATCAAGACATTATTTTCCTTTTCATCAAATCACAATCACATTTACTTTTGTATTTGCAAGTTGGGCTCCTAGCCCTAATTATTCAAAAAGTGCAACTTTGGAGCGAATCTATCATTAAATCGAGAATCCTAAGAAAAGCTACAAAAAAACCGAACATGTCATGTTAACGCAATTACTCATTCACACACACATATAATATATATATATATATATATATATACACTATTTATATATGTCGCACACACACTTATATACGCATATATATATATATATATATACGCGTGCGTATGCACTAAAGATAAAACAAAACGGAAGATATAGTTATATAGCATGATCACAAGTTTTTAATTTTTTTTTAATTCACAATTTAAAATGAAGTTAGCCATAAAATTAACGGTAGATACTTTTCTACGTAACTAAAATGTATATTTGTCGCTAACGAACAAAACATTAGGTAATAATCATGATGAAAAGATTTATACTCAAGGATTTGAGTGGTTTCATTGTCTTTCTCATATATTGTTTAATGACATTATTGTATAAGTAGTATCAAGGACACTAATTACATTAATCATATTTATCTGGTAGATATAATTTTTTAACTTTAACTATTTTATCAATTAAAGAATAACAACTTACATATCAAATAAATTGGTACATAAAAGTTGAAAATAGAGTTTATATTCATAGTATTTTTTCTTCTTTTGTTAATTATTAGTGAACAGAACTAGCTATAAGTTAGTAATCGTTTTTCTTTTGCCTTGGTTGGAAAAAGCAGACTATAGTTGGGTCCATCCAATTAATGGTGAAAGGCAGGCAAGAGCCTCATCCTCTCTATATATATATACTCATATGTAGCTATTGGTTCACTTATCCACAACCCTAGCCTCGTCCCTCCTATGAGCTCTTCTCTCTCTCTCTCTCTCTCTCTCTCTCTCTAGATTTTATTCTTTGTTAAACCTTGAAAAACTTTTCCTAAACTTTTTTAACTGGTATAATCTTGAAAAAGTATATGGCAAACCCATTCATAGCGAGGTTTGTAAATGAGGTTGCACCACCACGGTGCATTAGTGTGATGAGGCATAGAGCACCCAAGATCATGTTGGAAACCATAACTGAAGAAGATCACATGATCAGATCAAATTTCATTGTTGGTAACGTCGTCAGTACTTGTACTACTGCAAACAATTCGTCTTCCGATCCACTCCAAGGCCGAGTTCTTCCCCTTCGCCATCACCGTCTTCTTCATCGTCTGCAGCTGCAACTGCTAGTCCTGGTCCCAGTCCTAGTACTGCTAATATTTCTAAGTACATAATTCTCAAAGCTTTATTTCTAGTAACTACACTCTTTTCATTGTATCTTGTTGTTAACAAAACTCGCCTTGTGTATCAAACTATCTATCTATCTATATATATATATATATGTATATATGGATTGAAGATGATTGCCTGGGAAAAGTAGCTTTTCACTTTTCTTTTTTGGCTGTAAAATAAAGAAAAAGGAAAGTAAGTGAGCCTTTGATGTTTCCTATGTATGTATTGACCAGCCAAGTATACATTTGTATATATATATTTAAATAAAAAAGAGATCGACTAAATTATTATTCACACATCCTAATTAGGTGACACATTTAATATATGTAATTTACGTCACAGCTGCATACATATATATATATAGATAAAGTCAGCTACAATCAGAGATTCAGATGCAAATCACTTCATTAACTTCAATTTTTACCACATTAAATTACTAGCTAGGTTGCAAAGGTTGTTGTAGGTATAGTTTAACGATTGCAGTTGTAACCTAACGATAGATTCACAATGACATATAAAATATATATATATATATATATATATCTATTTAAATCCCTATCCCAACTTCAGTAGAGTTGGAATCTTGGGGAAGAAATGTTCTAATGCTATTTATGGAAAAGTAGTACTTGTTTTCAAGTGCATAATAAATTCTACAAAATCATATTAAAAACTATTTGAAAATTTTGCTAATATCAAGCTGGTTCCCTCTTGTTGCTCCATGCCAAAGATGTAACATATATAAATGAAAAAAAAATCACATGATTATACTTAACTCATATTTTTTTCATTTTTTTTAAATAAAATTATTATAGAAAGGGTAAAGGGTTAATTGAAAGTTTACGTAGTAGTAAAGTCAAAGTTCTTAAAGTTTAAAAAATAAAGTAAGAGTGACCTTAATTCAAAGAACACGTATGAGAATAATCCATATGTAAAATTGTAATATCTAATATTGAAAATGATTAAAGAACATCGATCCAAATCTGAAAAAGGATGTCGTTTCTTTTTTTTTCTTTTCTTTTTTTCTTTTTTCTTTTTTCTTTTTTCTTTTTTCTTCTTTTTTCTTTTTTTTTTTTTTTGTTTTTTTTTTTTTTTTTTTTGAGGTGCTATAAGGAAACGGTTAGTAAACCGACTGATGACAACTTATGAAGTTGGATAGTTAGCCAACTAAAACAGATTTATCACTGGTCGCATTCAAGGACCATATATCTTTATTTGGGCCTTTGAAATATTTGCAAGGTGTTGCCATGAGTTTCGTTGGGACATGGCTCCAAATAAATAGTAAAAATAGTTTGGTCTCGTGGTGGGAGATTTTGCACCATTTATTTCATTAGAAAAGTTAGACCCTGGTTTTAAATACCCCCTCTTTGTTTAAAAGGAATCAAAATAACTAAATTTAATTACCATAAGTGGTGGCGGTATAGCGATTGTAGGTTTTTTTTTTTTTTTCGATTTCTTTCAATTTCAATATCAGAGTTTGAATCTTCATGTTCTTATTTTGAGGTTCTTATTTTGAGGTCCAGTGTTAAAATTGACATGTCTTACGAGAACTTTAGCTTGGAGGGATTAGGTAATATTATGAGCTAAGCCTAATGAAAAGATAAGATCGTGTCTAAGTTATGTTCTTTTAGATTTCCTCCAAATCTTTGTATTAGAGTTCGAATCCCCGTATCCTCACTTTAAGATCCAGTCTTAAAAGTGATGTTTCCTGTTAAAACCAGGAGCTTGTGGTGGACTAATAACTATAAGCTGAATCTGATAGAAGGATGGATCAAATCCGAATACTAAACCCCTTATGATTTTATTAGATCTCAAAATAAGTGATGGACATGTGACATGAAGACACTATTGATCCTCTTTTTATTTAGATTAAAAAAATCTAACTAAATATAATTTTAATTATACAACATATCATCTCAGCATATACACTCAATTAATCAGAATTGGTCAGAAAATCCGAGTTCTTGAAATGTCACTAGTACACATAGGAGCACAAAAGGAGTAATATTGTACCAAATAAAAGTATATATTTCAACATTTTCTTTTTTGCTGAATTTGACATCAAAATAAACATACTAAAGTAACTAAACATATCGAATAAATAAAATAAAATTCTCAGAGTGTTAAAAATACGAGTTGTTAAAGCTTCGGGTGCAATTATTTCGCCACTTATTAAATAAATATAGGACTGGATACAAGCTATGCCCTCTATCTTTAAATGTTTTATTGCTTTTAGAAAAAGAAATAGTTATTGATTTTTTAAAAAATACGTCTTTTTTTACCCCAAAAAAGAAGTATGTATTTGTTGCTTTCTAATAATGTTTTATCATTTATTTCAAAAGGCAAGATAGCATTTAGTTTTATTTAAATGTACATCTTAAAAATTCTAGGCATGGAAGATATTAAAAGCTCTGTTTGTCCACAATAAAGTGAAGTAAAAGCATATCATTAGAATATGGATTTAAAAGCATTTAGTTTTATTTAGGATGAAGAATATGGATTTTAAGACAATGATTCGGAGTTCTAGCATATCATTAGAATGCCCCTAGAATGTGCATATACAAAATAAACCAATTGCATTTTAAGAACTTCAAACTAAAGCAATATTAAGCTTGTTATTTTTGCATATATTTATATTTATATATATATATATATGTATATGTATATTAAACTTGGTTAAATAAACTAAAATCATGTGTAAAGTAAAGAGTTGCTTAATTTCTTTACCACAAAAATTTTTGAATAAAAACATTTAAAAATTTTCATTTTTTCTTTTAATAATTAAGACCATGCAAATATGACCATTTTCCCAGTTTTTAATTTTATTTTCGTGGGAGTTTGATTTAGTTAAAGGCAGTCACATCTAGTATAATCTTATTACTTTGCAAATTAATAATCAGTCAACGTATTTAAATTTTATAGTTAAAACATTTTTTTTTAATCTTAAACTGAGATATGGAAGCACATATGGATATAAAATTTTTTTAAGATTTTGAGTTAATTCTTGAGAAGAACTTTTAATTAAAATCACAAAATATGACTTTTAAAAGGTAGATTTTAAATTTATAATAGAATTACAATAAAACTTAATGGGTGTCTGTAAAAAATTTTATTAAGTGAAATCTCCTTGTTTCATTTTTTAAGCCAACAACATTTACTCGGCACACCATCAACAAACTACACTTATATTATAATATTGGACTATTTTATAAATAAATGTTTGCTTGCGTATGAATGTTAAAACCAATTTGCTTCTTGCTTTTGCACCAAAATTTAATTTGACCAGCATTGAAGAGCTTGTCTCTCCTCTCTCTCTCTCTCTGTGTCACGCTCAAAGATGGGAGTTTTGTTGGGATAGTTTCTCACTCATGTGTATAAAACTAGTCATAACACTTTCATGATGTGAAATTTTTCCAAATTAATTATTCTTATTATATATTATCAGTTAGACTTATCATCGGACGGTGGCCGAGGAGGAGCTCCGCCACGCAAGCATGACGTTGCAGCTGACGTAGAGTGGCACGTGACAGGGGGCTGTCCGACGTGGCACGAGAAAATCATAATAAAATAATAATAATAATAATAATAATAATAATGCTATTATTATTATTATTATTATAATCTTCAAAGTAATGTAGTACAGTAGTTGTGTGTGGATGCGCACACGGAAACAGAATCCAAGGAGATAGGGGCAAAAGTGAAAAAGCAAAAAAAAAAAAAAAAAAAAAGAGAGGAAATAGAGTGGTCCCCACACGAGACGAGAGGAAATCGAATAGAAAAGAGGGGAGTGAGCTGTCAAAACGGGGAGAAGAGTACACGTGTCGGAAGGACAACTGGAGCGGTCCATGGCAGAGGAGAGAGAGAGTGTGTGTGTGTGTGTGAGTCAGACACACGCGCATTGTTTAACAGACACGCGCTGCTTGCTATTTTCGCAACGTGCGCGTCGACAACCTCTTTCTTCTTTCGTCTTCTCACTCTCGAAAGTTGAAAGCGACTTCTGAGTCGTTTGAGCCACGCGACCGTACGCTCAGCCACGTACGATTATTTCTCCTTTTTTTATTTACTTTTCTTTTTCTTTTTTTATTTTGGAGGTTCTTCTCTCGCAACCACACCCGATTTCTCGGTAACTAGCCAATAAAAAAAAAAAAAAAAAAAAACACCCAATTTCTCGGCTGCTCTCGTCGACACTATCTGAATTATTATTACTATTATGGTTATTATTATTGTTTAATTTGGTAGTTTCCTCTAAAAAAAGGGAAGAAAGAATTTGATATATAATTTTTATATATTTTAATGAACATATAAAATTGCTGAGGTTTTTCCTTAAAAAAAAAAATTGCTGACGTTTTTTTTTAAGGGAGGAAAAAGTCATGGAGGACATGTTAAAGTGCAGCTTTTGGTGTTGTTTTTTAAAGATAATTTTCAAATCGATTGTTTATTTTTCATGAAATATGGGGTACTGGGGAACTTATACAAAATAGTTCATCTATATCGTTAATACGTTAAACATAGAACCAATTCTGCTGAGACTAGTTTAATGCATAAGAGAAAGCGATTTGAATACGAGCTTTCATGTTCGAAATTTATGAGTGTCGTCATTTTTTTTTTTAATAATTGGGAGTTATTAAACTCAGACTATAATTGACAAAAGAAAAATGTTGCACTTATGATCACAACCCCTCTTTCAAAAAACACCCTAAGAAAACTCCTTTAGAATTTGATTATCTATTAAAGAGTTAAAGAATAAAAGTAAAGATTTGTAGAGCCTATCTTTAAATAAATAAATAAGTAACTCATTATAATATTCTTGGAGTAATAGACAAGGACAAAATTATCCAAAGTGATAAAATAAATTAGAAGTTTATATATTATCTCTTTCAATTTGCTATCGTCTTCCAATTAAGCATGGATATATATATATATATATATATAAGCATGGACATATATGTATGTATGTATGTATAATTGGCAAATTGGTTACAAAGGTCAACATGTAACGATCCTTTTTGCAATCGTATTTGTTAAAAGTCTTGTTATATTTGTTTTTTGTGATTGTGTGAATTTGAATTCGAGAGGTGGTAGAAGGTACAAAGTAGATCGAAAACATATGAAATTTTAGCATTACGGTCTTGACCAAAGTCCTTTATTAAAATGAGGATGATGCATAAGGAATGGTCGCGATAACTAGTTGATAGAGTAGAGGACTACAAATCCTTGTGTAACTGATTCAAATCTAGTACAACTTTCCGATCAATTTGTATTATCTATTCTACTACATTAAAAAGAAAAAAAGAAAAAGTTATATGAAAGGGACAAGACACAACAACAAGAATGAAAAGAAAAAACCAATACAAATTAGAAAAATAAAGATGTATTTATAACAATGCAAAGCAGCATAGGTACGTTTAGAGGAGAATTGAAAGAATAATAATGAGAGAACTGGAGAAATATTTAAACAAAAACGATAAGGAAGAAATATAGGAATGGAATTTGGGGTGGGGTTGGTGGAGAATGGAAATGTAGTGGTCAGAATCCAATTAAAGTCACGAGTGGAATATTCACCAAGTTGTTTCACATATTCACCAAGACATATACATATATTTATATATACTATATATGTGTATATATTTCCAAACAGTCAAGTTGCTATATAACTTGCCTAGCTCGTGAGGTGCTCTTTTGTTTTTGGCTGGTCCCACTTCCTTCCATCCCTTTTTGGCTTTGGACACCCCTCGTATAGCTAGCCCTAAAAGCGACATCCATTTCAAGCACAAACTTATTATTATTTACTCAATTATTAATAAATAAATAAATATTATTTTCTCTCTACTCTTGTTAGAGTTTTTTTTTTCTTTTTTTACTAGAGGATTATTATAAAAATAGAAGCGTGTACCTTTACTACGAGAATGCGATATATTTTCTCGTATATATCCATATAACATGATTATCATATAGAACTATTAATATTTATGTACCACCTTATTTATTAAGAACTATATGTGAATCTTTAGCTTATTATATATTTTAAATCCATTGTCATGCATAAACTATTTTTTTTTCCTACCATTTATTAATTCTCTCTTCCTATTATTGACATAACTAATTTTTTGTGGGGCTATTGTATATGAAGAATAATGGTTTGGCAATAGGGCACATTTATATTTCACATTGCAAAATAATTAAACAGATTATAAAAATGCTCGTTCATAAAACTCGATGAAAATTGACAATTCCAAAACTTTTGCTTGGTCGTTGAGAAATTTCCACACAACTTCTTTTGTCTTTTTTTTTTTTTTTTTTGGGTTGTTGTTAAAATTCGGAGGGAGAAAATTTGACCACCTTTTTTTGCAGCCAAAATGATGGAAACAACTGGACTTTGAAAAGACCCTTTCGGACATTAATATCTTCCCAAGGATACCATGCCATTAAATGTGCACTTTTGGTCGGCAGGTGTGGTAGTTGTCCCCATTTCAACTTTTCTTTCACTTTTCACCCTTCATTTTCATTTTCATTTTCTTCGACTTATTTTTACTTTCTTTGACTTTCTTTCTTTCGTCCTTTTTTTGTTTTCTCTCTCTCTCTCTCTCTCTGTCTCGCACTCTTTTTTTTTTTTTTTTTTTTTTTTTGATGAGCGATATTATTAGAGACAAGTAGACAATTAATTAAAAGCGAGCCCAGTAATATGAGATTTACTGAAAAGATTGCCTTCTTATTAATTATGTCTTTAGACGTTTTTGTTGACCGACGCAGGAAGAAATGAAATGGATGGATTTTGATCTTCAGACCGCGGTGTGGTTGGGATTGTTAGTGCATCTTCAATATAAATGTCATATTCATATGTCAGAGACAAATTTTGACATTTGAGCGAGAAAATTACTCTTCCAATATTAAATTCGACGTTTAGGATAAATTTATCACAAATAAATGTTAAATTTTAATATTTAATTGTTATTGGGTTGATAACTTTATCTTTTTATTTAATTATTACAACAAGCTATTTTCTTTGCATTTTTTTTTTGACAAATATTATAATGTTGACAATTTAGAGACGGTTTTATTGTATGAAGTAATGTTTGCATTTAGCATCTTAACCTCTTATTCGTGTTTAGCCCCATGCAACTTTAACCAGTACCATGCCAATAATGATCAGAACAGTCTTGTTTTCTTTAGCTCCGAATTATAATGAGAAACGACAATATCAAAAGTATGTGTAATATATATATATAGATAGATAGATATATATATATGTACGTATAAGATTAGTCAAACAAAGCTCTGATTAATTAGTCCAAGTTTAAGAATTCATTTATCCATAAGTTGCCATACTTAACAAGCTAAAATCAGATAAGTGTATTTCTCTAGCAATAATGAGGAATGAGGACCACAAATTTTATATAATTACTTTCTATGACAACTTTTAAAAATAAATAAGGATATATGGTAGGAATTAATATATATACTAAGATATCGTGACAAGATCGACACAACATAAATTAATCACAATCTATATAAACAATAGAATTTGAATTTATTACTAATCAAACTTTACAATCATATATATTATTCTTGTTAATAGATGTGAAAATGTTGTTTGCCCTATTTTGTGTCGGAGTTAAGAAAAATACAATTATCAAACGGCCAAAAAAGTAACCACAACCAAATTAACATTCTTAATAAATAGCTAGCCCTCGTAAATTTATAATTTGAAACACTATTTCCTACATAACCAGATTAAGCTGTAATTGCATGATTAGTACCTCAGCAAAAAATTTAAAAAAAAAATCGCACGATTAGTACATTTGTCATTTAAACATCTTGTAATATTTGATATAAAAAGCAAAACAAAACAAATTAAAATAAGAGGACTTTTTTCCACATAAATGTTTAAAAAATAAAAAATAAAACTTACTGATATTATTATTGTTTTTTATTTGCTGGCAAAAACAGAAAAGAAAAGTTGCAACTGTTAATGTCAAATCCTGTTTATAATATTATATAATATCAAAGGGACCTGTCACATTTATAGGTTTCGTTTCGTCATCAACATATGTCACAGCTTAAAAACTCTGTAAAAAAGCGGACAAAAGGGCACCACAGAAAATTTTTGCATTTCCTTCCACGTTACAAACTTACAATTTGATTGGCCAATTCACAAGTCAGAGATGCTCCAAATCGACATCTAAACCAAAAGGCCCCCCCAAAATCTTTCTAAAATATTCATGAAAATGCCATTTCATTATTATTATTATTATTTTCTGCGAATAGCCATTCATGGCATTTGTTAGTGCTTTGTGATGCCTCATTTTGCTTTCCTTTCCTTTCTCATATTAATTATCCTCAGAGTCAAGAGTCAGAACTATATTTTAGATGAGGTGTACATAACATTTTTTTTCAAAATAAAATAAATATTAATATAATTATATGAGAATTTTTAATTTCAATAGATTTATGTGATGATTTTTCATTTTTATGGGGATAAAATAATAACATAACAAAATTTTTTTTATAGGATTAATTTTAGTGAGGATGATGTGAAAATTTTTTATTTTTAATAGGGATAAAGTAGGGAATGTATGAGAATTTTTAATTTCTAATAAGGGCAAATTATAAAATTTATAAAATTTTTGGGATAAAATGAAAAGAACAAAAAATTTGAGCCCCCACCAGCACCCTCTTAAATTGGCCCCTGATTATCATACACCATAGGAATAGGTGCGGTGCGGATCTTACTTAGTGTACTTTTATCCTACCGTAAATACTTTAATCATTAGGTTATTTTTTAACAGATATTAATATGTCACTTTATAGCACTAGCTATAATTTGTAGTCCTAAAAGAACATGTTGAGACGACACATACGTTATGAACATTATGAAGAGTTGATTACACGATTGAATAAGTGATCGTCTAATAGAGGAAATTTTAGTGAACATACTGAAAAATGTTTTATTTTATGCTTTTTGAAGATACGATTACGGTGCAACATAATTAAATATTAAAAACCATAAGGACAAAAAAATTCTTATCATCTAATTAATGCTGAACTTTTTATTTGTTTGTGAGTTCTTATTTTTAATTTAGAATTTTGTAACTACTGATGTTCATTAAAATAAGATCTTTTGATCCGTCACTGAATACAATATATTTCCTAAGCTAGGTTTTTTTTCCCACTATTAGCTAGATACATCTCAACTATCATATGAAGTCAACTAGCTAAAACAGGTTGGTATGTGATCCTGAGCATTAGACAACAAATGCCAAAAAGATAAGGAATAAATAGTAGTGTTGAAATGCAACAATTTTTTATAATATTTAAAGAACAACAAATTTAAATATTATATTATAATGATTTTAATTTTTGTTATATATGTACAAAATTAGGTAGAAAGTCATGTTTTTTGAGTACCTTCTTATAATTTTGTCCACTTTAACATTAAAGTTGATAATTTTAATGTTATAAAATAATAAAATTATCAAATTTATTAATATAGTGAGCACAAATACAATGGGGTGTTAAATTTATAATATTCTTATATATATATAACCCCAATTTTAAAGGTGAATCAATAAAACTACCCTTGTATTTAAAAAAAAATTATGTATTTTTTAAAATAACAATTCATTCTTTATAATTTGGGAATTACATCGAAATAAGCTAGCTCATACATATTTATTTTCTAATGATTGAAATAGATACTCATATTAAAGGAATATTAAGTGAACAAATACGTTGTAAGACAATTAAATTTAAACAGATTTAGTTCATTGAAAATTCACCATGCTTGTTTTTTAAGGTAAAAAGTATGAAACTAACTATACTTTTATGCCATTGGCAAATATTTTTTACCTTAATTGATTTTTAACGTTCATGGCTTCATGCTACAAATTTAATAACAAGGTTACTTCTGATCATAAATCAACTCAAAATAACATTAATATTTGTAAATAAACAAAAATATATAGAGTTCACATCAAAAGTTTTTTTTGTGTACATTAAAATTTTCTACCACTTACTGTTCTTATA
The DNA here is from genome assembly GCA_025413025.1 of Ficus hispida. NCBI lineage: Eukaryota > Viridiplantae > Streptophyta > Magnoliopsida > Rosales > Moraceae > Ficus > Ficus hispida. Next base: position 9,853,171 of record CM046363.1, read on the forward strand.
TATATATATATATATGTATATATCTTTTTCCATCATGTGTTGTTCGTAGCCGTCCAATGAAGACAGAAAGAAAAAAAAGTTCATAGCCGTCCACTCAATTACGTCCACATATTGTAAAAGGCTTTTAACATTAAAAAAAAAAGGGTCGTTAAGCTTGAGAATGAAAACAAATAAGAGAGCACCCACGCGAAGCACGCTCCAATAGTCAAGACAAACAGGACTATAATATAATATAAGATAAAATATTTTAGGCGTTTTTAATTAGGTGATAAAATGAGGATTTCATTGGTCAAACCAAGTCAAAATATAATTTCAAAAAAAAGCAAAACAAATATCTAATCCAACTTGGCTTAAACATTACTTCACTTGTTTAACTTTTGTGGACTACTAATTTATTATTGTACTCTTTATTATTTTTTTATTTTTTCAATGTTGATGTTGAGTGAGACCATTATACTGGGTTATCAACTAATAATTATTGGTCAATAATATTTTAGTAGCGATATAATGCATTAATTTTTTTTTTTTTTACATTAGTTAACGTATCCATAGGGCACGTTTTTAGTGTTATATATAGTTAAAATCATATTAAACAAATATCATCCTTGTAGTTTGGATGTCAATTAAATGAATTACTTGTTGAACAGTTTCTTAATTGTTGATTAATCATTAACAACAAAAGTTCCATCACTCTAGATTGATTAGTTAACAAGGTAAAATGCGCAAAAGCCAACAGCCAAGTATCTCAGATGAAACATTTAATAGAGTTTAACAGTAATTTTTTATCGTATTTCTTCAAAATATAAAGTGTTAGAATCCTCTACCACCAAATTCAAAAGGAAAATAACAATAAAAATAAAAAGTATTTGGAGAGTGGCAAAAGCCACCTGTCTCCCTGCCAAATGAACTCCCCTTTGAAATATACATATATATATATATATAAATAAAAATTAAATTTAAAAACTTAAAATTTAAAAATTAAAATAAAAACTTAAAATAAAAAGAATTTTGTATTTTTTTTTCTTAATCATCCCTCTTGAAATTTTAAATTGCAACATTTAGATTAAAATTTTAGAAAAACTTCAGGTATACCCAAAATTTGACTTTTAATGGGAAAGTTAACTTGGAGTTTTTAGGGTTTCCTTTTTTTTTTTTAATCCTTTGTTCTCTCAAATTTCTCGTATATAGGGTTTCCCCTTACATGAGACTTCCACCGCCACTATTGCTGAGGCTGGCTAGGGTAATCCATGATTCAACAATTTGACGGGAATAGAGTTGGAAGGTTCTAGATTAGAGTTTCTCGATCAGATATAGCCGACAAGCTTCCGACAGTTTGGGATCCAGTGATACCTTAGTTGTCCGATGGTAGATGAGGCGATCTTTTACCTCAACCAGATTGCTTTCCTTCGAGTTGTGATGTGTGATGGAGTGGTTGTTTAACATAGGGCAAGAATTTTGCAGTTTGTATTATAATTTATTTTAATGGTTTGGTCTTGTGTTTTACTTATAATTTTATAATAAACGAAGTAGTTCCTCCACCTCCGGTTTGTTTTTCTGTATATGTTCCATTTGAGTTTTTTTTTTCAAGCGGTATATGTCTATTGGTTCCACTAGTGTTATAACTAGACGGAGTTTATTATAGTCTATATGCTGCGAGTGACTGTCTCTCAATCAATCAAAACATTCCATCGATTGTAATTTAAAAAAAAAAAAGCTTTTTGCATGCTCGATTATAGAATTGCCGAGGAATTCAAGAAATTTTTTTATCAACGGATCTCGATTTATGTCCTCCTCACTGAGTTTCATGTGATTTTACTGATGGAATCAGTATTAGTCGAGAGTTATGTCTCTTATACTATATAGTTATTTTATCTTTAATATTGGTATTTGTATCCCGTTTTATCTTAAACGATAATTTTCATTTTAAAAAAAATACTTTTAATAAGCTTATATTTCAAACTTTTCATAAAGGAAATTTCATTAATTCAAACTTAAAATACTAAATAAACCAAAAATTAATCACAGAACTATAGTACAAAATCCTAATTTGAAATGTAAACTTAAAAAAAAAAAAAAAAAAACTAAACTAAACTTCGCATGCTTGGTTCACTTAAAATAATATATATACAAGAGAGAGAGAGGTAAATAGTAAAAGTAAAATTAATCGCACTATTATTTTGGATTATAATTTTGATTCAATTCACACCCTTTAAAGAAATTTTTGAGCTATGCCAACTCATTTATGCTTTGCATGATTTCGGCAGGGAAAAAAAAAAAAGAAAAAGAAAAAGAAAAAAGAAGCAGAATATGGAAACAAAAAATAGCTTTCATCATCTTTCCATGTAAGTAAATATTTTTTTGTAAGCACTCTAAAATTACCATTTCACTCTTGTTTTCTTTTTCTATCTGTTCTCATTCAAAGAGCCATGAATTTTTTTTTTGTTTGATTAGGCATGAAGTTGTACATTCACGCACGCACATACACATATTGGATATTTTAGTATTTTTCCTAAAAATATGATATTTTTCTTTTTTGTTACTAAATTTAAGATTATAATTAATTATATGTCCGTTCCTGAATAATAGTTATAAAATCAAGAAATGAACCCATCCAATCAAAAAAAAAAACTTTATTATTATTGAAAATAAGATTGCTGTTTTATTAATAAAGAGAATAAAAAGAAACAGCATTTTAGACTAATGTGGGAATCTCATCGATTCATACACAGGTAGACTAAGAATTAAAACCAAAATGGGCTAGAAGATGGACCACTTGGCTAGCATTTCTCCGACTATGAAACACTAGAGAGGACGTTTTATAGTATCAAGCAAAGCTTGAATGTCTTCCAGCAGCACAGGACTTTCCACTGCAAAGCTCCAATTCCTGCGCAGGACTTTAACACTCACAAATTAACCTCGTTATAAATTGTAATTTAAATTTAAAGGTTCAGAGATTAAACTCTACACTATATAATTAATTTATGATGCGTTTATTAATGAGTAATCTAATTCAGTTAAAAGAAATTAAATTCATAATTTTAAATTCCAGTGTTTACTTTTGTGTTTATGAATTAAAAAACGTGGGTCTCACCTATAAATATAGAACTAATTTCCTTGATAAAAGGAAACTTATCTCCCTCCTACTACCTACAGAGATAAATTCATTCCCCTAAAAAATAAGAAGTAACCAACTATATATCAAATATACTATTATTCTTATTTAATTAATTATTTTTCATTTAAGGATAATTTTATAATTATAGTAATTATATTCCTAATCTTTCTAACTTTTAGAATGTAAACGGTATAATAAAATTTTAATTTCTCAAGTAAATAGATTTATTGATAGATTAGTAAACACTTTTATTTAATTATGTATAATTTAATTCATTTTTTTATGGAATAAATTTCCTATTTTTAAAATTCTCGACAAGTAACGTACCCTTAAAGTTAACATGTAATTATACCTTTTAATTTTAATTATTTTCAACTTATCTCTCTGTTTTTAGAAACTATATTTGTATTGCTTGAATTTGAAAAACTTGTAAAATTTAATCTCTTGCACTTTTTGCGGAAATAAAAAAGTAAGAAAAAAGACAAAGATACCGTTAATTAGATCTAATTTAAATATCTTAAAATAATAAAAAAAACGTATGAAATGTAAGATCTTTTTTTTATTATTATTTGTTGTTTCGTTTAAGAGTTTTATGTTTTTTAAATGTATGAATTATTTTTCATAAACTATTTAAGAACATATTTCTCATTGCACATTTTTAAGAGGAAAGTACTTAAATGATAAAAATATAAATACTATTATAATAATATGATATAAAAATAAGAAATCTGATCAATATAAAATAAAATTAAAATTTATGTCATGTTGTTTAAGAAATATAAATTTATTTTATGTTAATCAATTAATAAAAAAAATGTAATTATTTGGATAATTTTCTTCTTTTTTCATTCATACAGCACGTGAGATATAAAAATAGAAATAAGTTTTTTAAATTCAAAAAATATATTTGTAATATTTAAATAAATTCAAAAAAATTCCTTTGTATTTTTTAAAAACAAAAAAATTAAGATTATTAACTTAATAAATTTATATATGAAATTATTATTAAATTAAATTTATAAATAAAAATATGTTATCTTAAATTTTTTATCTAATTGATTATTTATTTAATAATATTATATTATATTGACTGAATTTAAAATTATAATTAGATAAAAAAATCAAATATTAATAAATTAATAAATTATCAAAATAGTATTAAAAAAACAATTAGTTTATAGAAAAATAATAATATTATTATTATTTTTAGGACTTTACGTCTTATCAATCATCTAGGTACCTTCTAAAATAAATAAATAAATAAAAGTGAAAGGAAAAAGGAAAAAAGAAAAATCAACTTGGCGCCCACCATCATTAAGGCCCCGTTTTAAATATTCAGCACGTGCTTTAAAACTTTTTATATTTAAAATTTGGAGTGTGGAAATTTGAAAAATGTAAGCGAGTCAAAGTAATTTTGGTTGCCTCGTAGACAGCTGCTAAAATGTACGGTCCAGATCATTTATTACATTGACTCACCGACTTCACGGACAGGATCGTTTTCGCCAACCTCAAGGCAAAACGTACGCCTCCCAGACCCAAAACCACACCAAAATCTCGTGAACCTTTGCGATAAATTGGGGCCGCAATTGTCCTTCACTCACGAAAACTTGTCCTTCTAATTAATGCGGCTTTTATTCAAAACGTTGTAAGTATCATTTATTTTTGATTGTATAATGCATTTTTTTTATTTTCATAATCATAAATAAAAAATAAGTACTCAAAAAATAAGAAAAATAACTCACATTCTTAGAACTTAGTATAAAATGTACTTCGTGCTTTTTTCCTTGTTAATGAAAAGGTGCGTCTTATTCTTTATCCTATGATGTGAGTGATTTTGGAAATACGAATTGAATGCATATTTTCAATTATTTTTACTAAAAATAATTCAATTTTTTTTAGGAATATTAAATCAAAATTGTTGTTTGGTGTAGTGTTCTTCGAATATTGTTGTAGATACCATTTCTGCCTATCATCTCTTATTTCCAACTAATTAGTCCTTTTTTTTTGTTTTTTGCAACATTGGTTTTTGGATGGAAATATTATGATAATAAATTATTTTGAACTAAAATTAAATACAAGAATAGACTTTAAAAACCCTTTCAAAAAAAGAAAAGAAAAGGCTTTAAAAATGCTGTTGTTAAGTTGTCAAAGTAACAAACAATCTCATTTCAAAGACTTTAGACATACTTGCACATTAAGAACTTTTTTTGGTAGAAAAAGTTTTAAAAGGAATAACTGGTATTAGCTTTTCTCTAATAGGTATTATCAATGAGATTTTTCAACTCTAACAGGAATATAATTTGTTGAAAATGGCTCTACAAGCAGATCTTATTCTCACAATGAGGAGTGTCTTAACAGTGAAAATACACGAGAGTGTCATTACATAAATTATATGTCAAGTATTAGGTTTGAGAGAATTGTAATTTGCAAAACACTATTTCAAGCAAAGGAAAATGTAAGAAGATATGCACTTTCTTAATCTAAAAAATGGAATAAAACCTCCCTCAAAAAAAGAAAAAAAAAAAACAGAAAAATAAAGAAAGCCCCACTGTCATATCAAAATGCCTTGAAAATTTTGAATCATTAATAAAGTTGGCGTGTCCAAAATTATTGGTCGTTTGGTTGTTTGGAAGTAGTTGATTGACAATGTTTTTAATTCCTTAATTCATTTTTCCCACTTTACACCTCACAATTTGGAGGCAAAAAACGGGGGTGGGAAAAAAAAAAAAAAAAAAAAACTAGATATCAAAATTGAACGTCTAAGTCTATATTAAAAAAAAAAAAAATATGAACTTTGAAACACGTGACTTATTCTCTTACCGCGAGATACTTGTAGCTGGCCGAGAACGTATAGAACACAAAAATGCTAAATTCTTTCCCAAAAAAAATATAGAAATAAGCAAAAATAAACAAAATTGGCTCCAAAATAATAATAAAAAAAATGGACAGAGGAATAATAAGACATGAAAGGGACCGAGCCAAAAAGAAAAACAAAGGGAAAAACTAAAATAAAATAAAAAGGTGAGAAGGGGAAAATGGGAAAGAAACGGTCGGTGAGGTGGTAAGAGCTTTGTAGTGAGCACAGCTGGGCATTAGTGGGAGCCAGCTGGCAACGTACGACGGCGAATACGCAGCTACCGTCGCCGTTTTGCTGTCATTCATTTGGATTAGGAGCTGTCTCCGAATATATATATATATATATATATTTAGCTATATATTTATACATCTATACATCTATACATTTACATAACAAAAATCCCCTGCACCAGTTAGAATGCCTTATTTTCTCTTCTACTTTTTGTAAGATGTGTTAAAAGTTTGATACTTTATAATTTTATTTTAATGTCCCTATTGAGTTTATAAATTATATAACATTGACTTGTTATGATAAAAGTGCAATTAAATGCATCATTTAAATATGATTGAGTCACGTTATTTTTATTATATCAGTGAGTTATTCGATTTTTATTATAGACATAAAGAATTGAAAATGAGATGACAACAATAAAATCCCGATATGTTAGATTTTTCTAAATTGCTATTTAGATTCATTTTTAGGATAAACTATCATAGAGTAAAAATAAATAAATACCCTACTTAAGCTAGGCAGCTCTAGACTTAGAGGTACGTAAAAATGTAATAAAACATGTCAGTAGTATATGATTTATAAGTTATATGTGTGTATATACACTATATATCACGATAAATTATTAAATTTATCCTCCTTTTTACCTCTTAAATATTCTTTTTCAAGTTGAAAATGCGCTCGAGACAAAGGGATTTCTTTGTCTTAACGAAGAGTGTAAAATAAATTTACATTAAGAAAATTCAATAGACGAGAGGCAAAAGGTTTAGATATATTTAAAAAGCTACAAAGTGTTTTTCTCTTTAATAAGTAGAAGTCATAAATAATATAAGATTAAAAAAGAGTGTAGAGTGACATATAGAATATTATTAAACATAATGTAATGTGATGATAATCAAATTCATTAAAAAAAATGTGATAATAATCAAGTAAATAATTTATTGGAATGATGTGACAAATCCTAAACAAGTTCACTTATTAAATAGGGAATTATCACGTATTAGAATGTTTGTTGGCTTTTCCTACGCTTTTGGATTGTAATAAGAATATATCATGTTTACTGTTTTCATTTTAGCATTGCTGTCAATTAATAGTTTTTCTATTGTTTTGAAGAAAAGTCAAGACACCTTATACACAACTACACATTAGTTGGGATCCAATGTATTTCCTCGAGGTTATAGGAAACAGAATATAAACATATATATATATATATATTTTAAGTTTTTTTTTTAACGGTAGAACCCTTACTTCTAGCTAATAAGAACTGTTTTTTAACCGTAGATTAAATTTTTAATAATATAATTTAGAGGTGTCTATTTTAATAATATAAAACTACTCTAATCCTAAAGTAAACAGTTGAAAACTTAATTTAATGGCAAAATTAATTTATGTGATTAAAAAAGTATAATGTTATATGACATTTTGGAAGGAAAAAAAATGTTGTGCATCGTGACATTACTCCATAATCGAGAAGAGATACACATTTCAATCTTTCTTAAGAATTTTATATTTCGGAATAATTTTTCTATATCGTTGAGAAAATATTAATGAACATTGAACACAATAAATTTAATAAATGCAAAAAAAAAAAAAAAAAAAAAAAAAAAAAAAAAAAAAGCTCCAGGCTCCAACCCAGCTGCACTTTTGCATTTTCCTATTAAGCCCTTTTCCGAATTTAAATATTGGCAAGTTGGTCCTCACAAGGTTTTGTTTGGCAATGTTCGAGGCCAGCCAACTTGTGTTTTTCGGGTTTTGGGAAGTAGGCTTTTTTATTTTACTAAAATACCCTTTACTCCCACCTTTTTTTTTGGGTTTATTTTTAGAATGTTTTCTATTTTAGTTGGTTTTTTTTTCTTTTCTTAATTGGGAATGATGATTTGAACTTTTACATCTTATAATAAATTAGGTATGCAATTATCATTAAAATATACTGGTAACCACGGTTTTGTTTTCTTTGTCCAATTTTTGTGAGCTTTGATAATTTTTTATTACAAAATAGGGATAGCAAGTAATCATTTTTTGATTTGTTTTTATTGAAATAATTGAAAACAATACTAAAAAAGGAGTTTATTGGGTATATTCTTTATGTTAATTTGCAAAAAAGTTTCTCTCATGCCACATAAGGAAACACACTTATTTTCTACTATTGTTAATTTAAGCTTATTACACATCACATTTATTATGCTATATTTATGCCGATAGTTATGATTATATGAACTCAACAAATTTCAGTGAAAACAACGCAACATATAAAAGCTAATTGTAAACTCTTTAGCAATGAAATATCCTATCATGGGCATTACCTATCAATTCCCATGAAAACAATAACTTCACTTTTGTCAAATGTAGTTATTGTTTTTCAATTGCAAGTGGGTTTTTTGCCCAAAAATAATTTTACAATATTATTTTGTGGTAATCACTTTGTCCAATATTTGTGGGCTAAAATAATTATTCAAATGAGGGAGGAAGAAAGAAAGCAGTTTTTCAGAAAATAGTTAAAGTAAATAGCAGGTTTTTAAAATTTTTGAAGTAAATATAACAGATTTAGTAGGTAAATGATTTATTTTCATTAGATTAATTGGGTAAATAATATATATACATCTTGTAAATATGTCATTTTTCAAATAAATTACTATTTACTTGATAAATATGCTATATGCTCCAAATATTTTAAAAGCTTACTATTTATTTTAATTACTTTCATTAAAATGCTATTTACTATGATTTCTCTTTAAATAATTTTACAAAATTATTTGTTGAAAATCACTTTGTCCAATATTTTGTGGGCTAAAATAAGGGAGAAAGAATTAAATAACATTCTTATAGTATGTAATTGAACAAATAGCAAGTTTTTAAAATATTCGAAGTATATAATAAACTGACTTAGGTTTATTTACTGGAAATAAACAATTTTTTTCTTAACAATAAATAAATTGTTTATTGGAAACAAGCTTTTTACTTCAAATATTTTACAATTTTACTGTTTATTCTTTTAGTTATTTTTACTACAATTTCCGCTAAGTGGATATAATTCAACCAGCTTAGAGTTATCCAACGTACAATTTAAATGGTTTTAATTTGGTGGCCTCTTAAGAGATTTTGCTACTTCTTAATGATTAATGTTGAGTATAGAGCAAACATGAAATCAAAACCGGATGAGAGCACACACTGATTTTAAGACATTTTTGTTGGCAAGTTATCATTTACCTCACTTGCACACACACAATCTTAATACAAAGATAGTCATCACAAATATATATACATATATATATATATATGCACACACACAAAATTATTTTTATTTTCCCTTCTAAATAGATCACTTATACTATTTGAACTCGACACACAAAGACTTATAATTTTGAATGGAATGAAATTGATATATGATAATGAAAAAAAGTATAAAAAGGTATGGTTAATCAATTCAACATAGTTTATCAAGATGTCTAAATCTTAATTTCTAGTACCAATAGACTTCCGTTATTATTTTGCTTTAAAACTAATACATGTCTCAACAAAAAAAGATATATATACTTTCATTACTGATGGCAGTGGCATGATGAAAAAAAAAATTATGTGTTTAGCATGTATGTACCTCTTTGTATTGCTGATGAGAGCGTAGTGACGTTAAATATGACAAAAAAAAAAAGATCGATCATCTCTTCCAGAAGAAAAAAAATATGTATATATATGTATACCTTTCTTCAATATTTGCATAGTAACTTCAATAAATTAGAATATATCATCCCAATACTTTTAGAAAAATAGCTATCCAAATGCTATAATCATAACCCCTAATGTGGCATCGATACTATATCAAAGCAATTGGCACGCCATACCCACCAAGAATATTAGACTCAAAATTAGGTTAAGAAAGAGCACAAGTCAAAAAACACATTTATAATGTTAAAGAGTTTTTAACTTAAACTAGAACAAAAAAGTGTCTACTTTTAGCAATACATATATCTCTCAAGACTCTTGCCAAAATTCCATAAAGCCATGCCTTTGGCCGCACCTTCTCCTAATTGGAATGTCTTAATCAGTGGGACAAAACCAATCAACTTTAAAAGCAAACACTACTTTTTTTAAGCCTAATATACCCCAAAAAGGTAATATCCAAAAATTAAAACATAGAAACAGTAAAATTATAAATAAATAAAAGAAAAAGAAAAAGAAAAAGAAAAATCCAAGTCCAAAAACTTCTCCTCCTTTCCTTTTCAACCCCCAAGAAAAAAAAATTTCACAAATTGTTTTTTTTCCCCTTTTAAATCCTTGATTTGGTAAGAAAAATATGCAAGGGCAGTTATGTCTTTTCGTTTGTATATAAGTATAGACCAGTTCGCTTTCCAACACTTTGCCTGTGCCAAGACCTCTCTTCTCTCTCTCTCTCTCTCTCTCTAAAACACACACACACACACACACACATACGAGTAGGCCTTTTTCTCGAACACGTATCCGGCAAACTGTGCCGGAAAATCCACCGGAGAAAAACTCCGGCGAGAAACCGGAGAGTTTTGGAATCGGGAGTCGTGTAGAGAAGAACCGTTTCCGAGACAAAAGCAAAGGCGAAGGCGAAGAAGCGAGGCGAGGCGAGGCACGGGACGGCGCGTATGGTGAGACGGCGCCGTTTGGACAGGAGCAGGAGAGAAAGGGGGAAGCGGCGTCGTTTGATGGTGTGATTGAGAGGGGGGAGGAGGAGAGGCGGCGGTTCGATGGGGAGGGTGGCGGTGGGAGTGGCGGTAAGCGTGGCGGTGGCGGCGTGCGCGGTGGCGGCGGTGGTGGTCGGTCGGAGGGTGAAGAGCAAGCGGAAGTGGAGGAGGGTGGTCGGAGTGCTGAGGGAGCTAGAGGAGAGCTGCGAGACGCCGGTCGGGAGGCTCAGGCAGGTCGTCGACGCCATGGCCGTCGAGATGCACGCCGGCCTCGCCTCCGAGGGCGGCTCCAAGCTCAAAATGTTGCTCACCTTCGTTGATAATCTCCCCAATGGGTAATATTCACTCCTCCTCCTTCAATAAATCCGTTCACAAATTCCTCTGTTCGATTCAAACTCGATGTTTTTCTTTGTTTTTTTCTCTTTTATTTTATGCGTTTCTGTTCGACTGTTGTTCGTTTCTGTCTGTTTCCTTTGGTGTTTACTTGTTTGGAAATAAGCGTAATTATTATATACATATATATATATTTACATATGTTAGTTGCAGTTGTTTAGCTTTGTATGTTCTATTCAATGTAAAGTTCTGCCATTTTTGGTCTGAAACTTTGTTCATCAACCAAAAAGATGGTCTTTGGTTTTCCTTTTTTCATCTAGTTCTAAACTATATTGATATTCTAATTTTTTTTTCAATTTAAATTTTTAGATAATTATTTTAGTTTTTTTTTTTCAAAAATTGTTTACTTTGCTATTTTATTATATGCCGCATTGACATTCAACATTGTTTCCATGGATCAATCATTTCACTGCTTTAATTTTGCAAATGTGGTTTTTATAATCTTAAGGTTCTATTTTTCCATTCCATTCTCATGTGAGAATGAGTGCCTGAGAAGTATTATTTTACTGAGTGCTGTACGATGATTCCGCGAATGGAATTCGTTTGCTGTTTACGATTCTCTTTTTTATCGTTTACATGATTCTTCATGGTTATCTGAATAGGTATGTAATGAATTCCAGGATAAGTTTTTCACTGTTTAGGACTTTGGGCTCGATTTACTTTTCCGGTTCTGTCAGTTGTCTATTGGAGGTACTGTTCGTGTGCTTGTTTAATGTAGTTATAGTTGACAAATAATTGGATATTTAGAACAATTTATTACTCCCCTTAATGGGCATGAAGTTTTTTACTTGTCTTGTGCAAACCTGCACAAGCCCGATATTGTTTGGAGGTTTTGAGATTTAAGGTTGAATCTTTAAACGGTAGAAAGGTGACGATGCGTGGCAGCGTCTCACTGTGTTAGCATGTTTTGGTAGTATCACTTTTATGGTTGTTGAATTATTACATTTGTATGTACTTTAAACTGCTTTCATAAGTTTTTTCTGTGAATTGAGGCTGATTCTTTCCCTTCTACTAATCTTTCGGTCAGGAGTGAAAAAGGAACTTATTATGCACTAGATCTTGGGGGTACTAATTTTAGGGTCTTGCGGGTTCAGCTAGGAGGTAGAAGGTCCTCTATCCTGGGTCCTGATGTGGAACGGCAACCGATTCCTCAAGAGTTGATGATCAGCACGAGCGAGGTAATTGCAGTTCTCACATCCTAAGATCCACCATTCTTTACCATGTCTTCGCTATCTTGTATCATTTTCATGTGCACTAATGTGTGTGTGTGTTGTTGTTTTTGTTTTTTGTTTTTTTTTTTAAACTGCAATGTAGGATCTTTTCGATTTTATTGCTTCGGCATTAAAGGATTTTGTTGAAAAAGAAGGAGATGGTTCTGAGATATCGCTGGATAGAAGAAGGGACCTTGGATTTACTTTCTCTTTTCCTGTGAAACAATTGTCTGTCTCATCAGGCATCTTGATTAAATGGACAAAAGGATTTGCAATTGCAGACATGGTTAGTTTCAGCCTTCTCATAATTTTTATTGACAAAACTGAAAGCACTATGGGAAACTTTAGTAGCATGATTTATTAGAAAACATTTTCCCCACTGATGCCCAAATGGATGAAGATAGCTCCGGTTGTTTCTATACCCATCTTAAGCGTTCACAACCCTTTTGCACCAAGGGGAAATTATCCACCCAGTGAAAATCCAGTATGACGTGCATCTGACTAGTGCTATTTACGAACAAACATTTTTGTCTTCATTAAATATGCCCCAAATACTCTTCATGTTTCCTGAAAAGAAGAGAATAACTAATGAATAATGATTTCTGTTTCGTCTCCATGAGTTTTAATCTTGGTGACTGAACACCTGATTTATTAGTGAATTTTTTCTGTTCGATTCCTGACTGCCTGCTTTATCCAAATTGTTTGGCAGGTTGGAAAGGAGGTTGCAGGGTGTCTAGAGGAAGCATTGACTAGAAAAGGTCTAAATATGAGGGTTGCGGCATTGGTATGCAAAATATTTTAATTTGTTATAAGTAACAAATGATAATTTATTTTTATTAGATTATTTATGCTGCATAGATATGGCAACATGATCAAATGTTTACTAAGGATCATATCCAACGGAATTTTCAAAAAGTGGACTTTTTTCAAGCTCTCAATTTTGGATTGTTGTGTGTGTTTGATGCAAGTGTGCAATGATCCTGGAAAAGAAATAGGAGTGCGACATTCACTATTCCATTGGGTTTCCTATCATATTTTAGTGTGTTTTGGGAGAAAATTTGGATTAATTGTTATCGTCGTTTTGGCACACAGCATCATATCAATAATTCTGTTGGTGGACTAAAAGAGCTCTGAGAATATAACAAATATGCAACTATCGTTTGGTTTTATCCAGTTAATTGCTGTTGAAATGTATGAAATGAAAGTTAGTACAGTTTTTTATATTGTTTTTTTTATTTATTTTATTTTTATACAAGTTGCTATGCTGTTACTTATGCGTATGTAAATGATTGAATTAATAAATTGTTAAGTGTTTGTTTTCTTATGCATATTTTATTTAATTATGAGCAATTTAGACTTGATAGTTGTCATACAAATTACAGTAGAAAAAATGGGGACTATTCAATTGCTGTGTTGAGCATTTAACAAATAATTTATCTCCGGGAAAGCTTAATTAGAAATTCCTTCTTCTTTTTAAGGGCTAATTTATGAATTTCATATAAACTAAAAATTTGAAGATTCTGTATAGATTATAGATGGATGGATGGATGCTGGTAATGAATTGTTTTACGTAGAATTCTTTTACTTTGATATTTTAGACATGATAAATCTGTCTTTATGAAATGGAGTTACGCTTGTAAATATGGATAAATATCTTGACGCATGGTTTTTTAATTCCTCAAAATGTGTTGTAACTGTAGCACTTCTTGGATAGTGATATTTAGAATTCATTGTGCAGTCGCTTTGATACAGTAAAGATATTTCCTGTAGCCATTTAAAAAAAAGAAATTGGATGTGCTTGTTTTTTCTTTGATCAGAAAACATATAAATCCATGAGTTTCGAACACGGACATAAATGCATGTACAATTATACATGTATCCTTGTATCGATCAATGAGTTGAAAATAATCGCCTTTTTCTTGCTCGTGTTCTTCGCGTGTGGGAATTTATTTTCTGAACTGTGCTGTTCAACTATAATATGTATATTGTGTTTTAACATCTTAGTCTATTTGAACAGGTCAATGACACTGTAGGAACATTAGCTCTTGGACACTATGATGATGAAGACACAGTCGCTGCAGTGATAATTGGAACGGGTACAAATGCCTGTTACTTGGAACGAACAGATGCTATCATAAAGTGCCAAGGGCTTCTTACAAGTACAGGATGCATGGTATCTTTTGTTTTGTTTCCCGCGGAATTATTACTCTATATCCCGAGAGAAATATATATATATATATATATATATATTTGTTTAACATTTTACTCACCTGTTCTTCAATTTTTGTATTATCTGTTGACTAGGTTGTCAACATGGAATGGGGAAATTTTTGGACATCTCATTTACCAAGAACTACTTATGATATCGATCTAGATGCTGATAGCCCGAACCCAAATGATCAGGTAAAAGTTATTTTTGTTTTGTTTTTGTTTCTTTTGTACACGTTGATAAGACAAAAGTCTACTTGCTCATTTTTATTTTTGATTGTTGGATCGATATTCGAGGGAATCTGAAATTTCTTGGAATTTGCTGCAGGGTTTTGAAAAAATGATATCAGGAATGTATTTGGGTGACATTGTGAGGAGAGTGCTTCTCAGAATGGCACAAGAGACGGATGTTTTTGGACCTGTTTCGTCTAAGTTGTCGGTGCCCTTCATCTTGAGGTGAGTGTCTATCTCTTTTTAAGGCATGCACACAGCATTTTTCTTCTGTTCACGTATTATTTTTGGCTGGCTTCATGTTAAGTTCTGTTTCTTCTCAAGTCTTTTTTGAACTTGGCACTTAAATCCAAATCATGATGTATCCGAAACTTATTCTAGTTTTCGTAAAGCCACGCAAGTGGTCTTATTTAATTAGTAGGAAGCTCCGTTGTTGTCAATGTTTTGTTTCTTCCTGGTCTAGAAATAAAGAAATAATTTCTATTTTAGCTTTTATGGTGAGTTGTCAATTTCATTTTTTAAAACTTTTATGTGAGTTGTCACTAGTGTAGATCCATTATTCTAACGTTGGCTCTGGCCACAGAATGTCTGTAAGGGAAGTGTTGGGGATAGAATTATATCTTATTCTTATTTCTTAGGATGGCGAGTAGTTTTTTTTATGAATTTTCGTTGGATATTTTCTACTACAGTAGTATGCTCTTTATTTTTTTTTTCAAGTGCTGGTGATGTACACCAGGATAGACTGTGGTGCCTACTGCTGCCTCTAGAATTCCATAGCGTCGTCACAAAGAATCTAATAAATTGTATTATAATAATCAATCATCCATTGGAATTGGATATTATACGTGTAGGGAGAGTTTGTCATGGTGTAACACAGGAAATGAATATACCACGACTTGCAAAGGCTTGGAGCTAACTATTGTCTTCTGAGTCTCTTCAGCATTGCGACATATTTTTACTTTTGTGACTTCGTAATTTCAGGACACCGTTAATGGCTGCAATGCACGAAGATGACTCTCCTGATTTGAAGGAAGTTGGAAGGATATTACGAGACGTCTTGGAGGTAGACTATCTGATCCATAAATCTCACTTTTATAGGGACATAGACAATCTGATCTTCTGATTATTGCTTGATTTGTGAATGTGGGTCTTCCAGATTCCTGACGTTCCTTTAAAGGTCCGAAAGGTTGTAGTAAAGGTATGCGACGTGGTCACGCGAAGGGCTGCAAGACTGGCTGCTGCTGGTATCGCGGGGATCCTAAAGAAGATCGGCCGAGACGGGAGTGGTGGCCTAACGGGGGGAAGGAGAAGCGACATCAAAATGAGAAGAACAGTCGTCACGATTGAAGGGGGTTTATATACGAGTTATACAATGCTTAGGGAGTACTTGCACGAGGCCTTGAATGAAATATTAGGAGACGAAGTTGCTCAACATGTGATTCTCAAGGTAACAGAAGATGGATCAGGTATGGGAGCAGCTCTCCTTGCTGCTTCACATTCATCTCAAAGTGTGGATAGAGTACAGTTGCTATAAATATATATATATATATATTTATTTATATATATACATATAGCCCCTGTAAATGTAGAAATCATTCTCCATAATTTATATCTATTTGTATAAAAAAAAGGAAGGTTTGTCCATATTTCCCCTCAATTCTATATGATAGTGCTGGCAAAGTGGAAATTGTTTTTCTTCGCAAAATTTTCCACAAAAGGGCCTTTGATGTCATTAAATGGTAAAAGTTTGGTAATGGGATATGTTTATTATAATTTATTTTTTTTTTAAGTTAAGCAATGCTATATGCTTATTTGTTTGTTGAAAAAACGTGGTGTAGAAAATTTTCCAGTGTGAGTTTGGCAAATTTACCCGGATGTATGGTGAGAAATTGCAGATAAAACTTTATTTATTTATTTATTTATTTTTCAGACATTTGGTCCTTTGTAATTGCCTCCTCCCAGAGTTGCCAATCTTCCTCTCAAATTCTCAAGCTGATACTATAATCTTCTTTTTACACATTTTCATCAAACTATATTATTGTGCATATTACCATTTTTTGTAAATCTAACCTAATTGGTCTTTTAAAAAATAAAATAAAATTTAAAGAGCACCCTAATTTAATTAGTATGACATAACTTTGAGAATAATGTTAAGGAACACCAAATCACTTATTAATAAACTGTGAGTGCCACGATTCACCTCTGAATTTTTTTTTTTTTTTTGCCCCCAACCTTTTACTATGACACCACTCTTGCTCTTTCAAATTTTATAAAAAAAAAATATAATATGGTAAAAATCTCAATACTGAATTACATACAACAGACGAAAGAGTCACCCCTAATCTCAACATTCTAAGTTGTCAATAAAAAAAAATTGAAAAATTAGATAAATAGAAGTTTTAAAATACTATAAGTAAATGATTGTTTTTTTTTAAATTAAAATGACCGTTAATCAGTCAAACACTAATTGATTGATTGTTAATTAGAGACTGATTATAGTCAATCAATGAAAAAACATATTAAAATTAGTTAATGATTGATTAATATAATAATGATTGATTGAATGACATTTTTTTAAAATATCATTTTCTTTATTTTACTAAATTCATTCATTTATCAAAAAAAAAAAAAAAACAAAAACAAAAACTTTAGAAAAGGTCATTTGTCCACATCCCATAGAAAATTACCCTTAAAAAAGTAGTGAAGAAAATTTGAAGTTAAAAGCCCGAATTGGGAAAAAAGAAAATTAGCTGAACGATTGATACCGATATTATTCTTTTGTAAAATATAATTTGCAATTTTTTTCCTTTTCATTTTAATTGTTGAAACATAACCAGAAATTTACAGGAGAAAGAGCAAAATAGCATTTTCATAGAGATTAATATTAAATTATAACCTAAAATTTTAAATTATAATAATAAATAACAAAATCAACTTTATGATCATACAATATCAGATAAATACCTCCTCTTCCCTCTCTCTCTCACTCCTCCTCTCTTTCTCTCTCTAATATGAAACTATGCACATTAATTTATTATTAAAAATTAACCATAAATCCAAGGATCTACTAGAAAATACAAGATTGTCCCAAAATTTAAAGATTTACAAGAAAACATATATAAAAATTTATCATCTTTCAAAATACCTGCTATAAAATATGCTATTTACTAAGATTTGTATTGAATAGGCTATAATAATCTCTCTTGTAAGTGACTAAGTATAGATATGGCAATATTTCAAACCAACTGGACGAAAGGTAAGAACTGAGGCATGTATTGGGTTCAAATTAGGCCCAACGTAGATTTGCACATATCTTTGGCCCATCTTTAGGGCCCAAACAAAGCCCAACGAAGTGTCTTTGTCATATTTATACGCTACCGCCAAACAAGAACTTGGGAAAAAAAAAAAAAAAAAAATCAGAAGGAAATTAGGGTTCACGAGGTGTATCTGTTTTGAGGTACCGAATTTGGTAGAAAGGAAAGGAATTCAAATTCGCTGATTCGGTTCGTTCGAGGTATTTTTCTCTCTCTCTATTTTTTTTTCGATTAATTCGTACATTAATGGCGCCGAAATTTGGATTCCGAATCTTTTCTTGTTTTTTTTTTTTGACTGGAAATAAAGTTTATTAGATAAGGTTGAAACAGACACAAATTTTGTTCTTCCGTTACTTAAATTTCTGTTCTTATCCTATGTGGTTTTCTGATTTTTTTTTTTCATTTTCTTTTTCGAATTCAGATTTTGGGTTTGTTTTGGTTCAATTTCAAGTCCAATTACTGAGCTGATCTACGAGATTTAGTGTGGAGTTGTTCATTTTCTATGTAGCTTCTTTTGAATGGTTTGGTAATGATTTCTGGGTATATATTTTTGTAGTTCTTTTTCAAAATAATTGGCTCTTTTTCACAGTGAATCAATTTAGAGGTTGGAAAGGTCTTTTATTTTTTATTACTTTCCTGTTAAGTGAAATGAGAGAATTTGAACGAGGAGAGCTAAGATCTGCTGTCTGATTTTCCTGTCTCGTTAGCGGTTTCCCAATGCTATTTTGTGGACTCATCTAATTGCTTAAGTATTTTCTGTATTTAGTGTTTTATAATGTGGCTTAATTCAAAGAACGAGTTGTTAAAATGCTATTGGGGAGACAGCTAATGGGATGGGAAATTCGGGACTATAGATCTCTATCCAAAGGGGGCATCTGCAAACCCATCGAGTAGGATGTGTTTTGCATTTGGGTCTTAACTGAACAGAATTTTGAAGTCTGTAACTGTCTGGAATGTTTTTTCGCACGCGTCGAAGGATTGTGGAAGAGGTGTGCACTATAGTTGTCTACTATGTCAGTCTTAGTTCGATCTGCAAATGTCTGTACTATCGTGGGTTATCATTTTCCAGCCGAATGATGTTAAATTTATGTGTTGAGTGCCACTGTTTCCAGTTTTCAAATGTGATACTGATGGTTTACTTTAATGTCGTGGTTTAGTGTTTCAAGTATGAACTAACTTTGGGACTAATATTCATATCGCTTTGTAAGTAATTAACAATGCCCTTCTGCAGATTCAACAACCTGGTTTTGCTTCAGTGTGATGAAGCTGCAGCCCAATGGCAAACTATTCAGGAAAAGGATCCCAGTCAAATGGGTCTGTATATGTTTGCAACTTGCCTGATGGGACTGACGAAAACATGTTGGCTGAATATTTTGGTACCATCGGGTTGCTAAAGGTACGGAGTTTGATCAGGTATCATTGGAAATTACATTTTTTTTCCTGTGTTCGACTTTTGGGCTTGTTTTGATATTTGGTAATTGTATCTTTTTGTTTACTTCATGTTTGTTTTTCATTTTTGCTGTCTACTGTATAGAAAGACAAGCGAACCGGAAGACCAAAAATATGGTTGTACCGAGATAAAGTGACAAATGAGCCAAAAGGAGATGCTACTGTAACATATGAGGATCCACATGCTGCATTTGCTGCTGTTGAGTGGTTTAACAACAAGGATTTTCACGGTAGCATCATCGGGGTGCATATAGCTGAATCAAAAAGCAAAGATGATCAGACCTATAACTTGGGGGGAGATCCAATTGTTGCTGTTGATTACAGTGGAGTAGAAGAAAATGCTCAAGATGTGAATGGGGGAGA
This sequence comes from Ficus hispida, assembly GCA_025413025.1. NCBI lineage: Eukaryota > Viridiplantae > Streptophyta > Magnoliopsida > Rosales > Moraceae > Ficus > Ficus hispida. Next base: position 9,873,189 of record CM046363.1, read on the forward strand.
TGGTAGAGGCAGAGGTCGGGGTGATGCATCTGGGAAGGCTTGGCAACAAGAGGGAGATTGGATGTGTCCGAATACAAGGTCTGTGATGTGAGATTGGTGAGCAGCCCTTCTTGCTCCTTTTTAAAGCATTTTGTTTCGTTCGATATAATGATACAATTGGTATGTAAATTGGCTTCTCATGGTTTCATCTTGTGGCAGTTGTTCCAATGTAAATTTTGCATTCCGTGGTGTCTGCAACCGATGTGGAACTGCTCGACCAGCAGGAGCTTCTGGAGGTGGTGCATGGGGTGGTGGCCGGGGCAGGGGTCGTGCTCAGGACTCGGGGGGCCCTGGCAGATCAGTTGGTGCTCCTGCAGCTACAGGAGGACTATTTGGTCCCAATGATTGGCCTTGTCCAATGTAATGTTAATATATTCTTACTTTAATGTTGTGTGTGTGAGTGTGAGTAGTCCTCATCTTAAGATGGTAATGCTAGTAAAGTATGCTTTTTTATAATCTATCATTTGGGTGAAAGTAATGTGAGAATGAGATCGCTTTTAAGTTAGCTGACATTCCAGCTCAGCAGATAGAGTAGATAATTTTGCTTAAAGATTTTTGAAATTTGGAGAAAGACGGGTTTTGAAGTTAGGCTGGGAATCAAAGTTGTAAATTAAGATAGTGGACAGGCATGTTGGCTCAAAAAGGGGAGCTAAGATGGGAGTTTCATATCATGTGGCAGGTCTGAAGTCTCTAAAATTCAGACATGTAATGATCCTAGTCTTTTTCACTCCTAGTTAAATATCTGAATTTCCGAGTATTTTTCACAACCTTTGGCCTTCGAAACAATCTTCACATTAGTTAGCTGTTAAAATGTAACGTTTTCTGTTCAGAATTTCTGCAAGCATAGATTTGAATTTTTTTTGGAGTTGTAGCTGTTAAACTTTGTCTTTCCATCTCGCAATTGAGTTATGAAATCTTAGCTTATTCTTCTGCAATTTGGACGTTTGCAAAGGACTCTAGGTTCCTAACCGTAATTATTATCCTCTATTGCGTTGTTTGTAATTGAATTTGCTTGAGAGTGGTTTCTGGGCATATTTGTGTTCATTTGACGTTGGCAAAGATGCAATCTACATGCTCTTATCTCGTGGTTAGAGTTCAATGCGTCATAATTCATGTTGCTTTTTGATTCTTTCGTCAGGTGTGGCAACATCAATTGGGCAAAACGTACGAAATGCAACATATGCAACACAAACAAACCTGGTCACAATGAAGGTGGTGTAAGGTATTCTCTCTCTCTCTCTTGCTGAGAGCTTGTTTCTCATGTTTTTCTCTGAGAAAAAGAAAAAAGACCGTAAGATGTTCAGAAAACCCAAATTGTTATACGTACGACAGTGGTCAATCAATGGTACTGTTGGCTTTTTTTTTTTTTTTTTTGACATTCTATTTCCTCGTCTTCTAAAGAGTTACATTCATGTTTTATGTTTCTATTTTCCCTTCAGTGTATATCCATTCCAATGTGTCTCTACAAATTTAATAATGGAACTTGGAGTTAAAAACCAATAGTTTTCTTTGGTGATATCTTTGTCCTAATTATACATACACTTGCATGGAGGGCTTATGGATGATTTAGAAAGATTTGTCTCTCAAAATTTAATGGGTGCTGATGCATAAACTTGGTTCAGATCTCTTATTTATATTGTTTGGTCTTAAATTTATGTGACAGAGGAGGGCGTGGTGGAGGTTACAAAGAACTTGATGAAGAAGAACTAGAAGAAACTAAACGTCGGCGAAGGGAGGCTGAAGAGGTAAGAACTAGTTATGCTGCCAGCGGAGAATGAAGTCTCATGTCTGTTTCTCTTCCCTCTATTATTATTATTGCTGTTGTTTTTTTTTTTTTTTTTTATTCATTTATTTTTGGTATGGTTTCTGTTTGATCGGTGCTCCCTACAATTGCCAGGATGATGGTGAGTTGTATGATGAATTTGGCAATCTCAAGAAAAAATTCCGTGCAAAAACACAGCAAGCTGAAGCGGGAAGGACACTTCCGGGTGCTGGACGTGCTGGATGGGAGGTGGAGGAACTAGGTAACTTTCCACTTTTGGCTTTGGTAGGCATGATTAAATTGCTTTAGCAATTTAGCTCTTTCTCTACGGATACATGCAAGAGTTCTTGCCCCATTGGCTCACTTTGGCTTTTCACTTTCGTGGGTTTAACTGATTTGGAGTGTTGTCAAGAGTTTGAGTCTGTTTAAATTATGATATTATGACTGTGAACTTGAAAGAAGATCTGAAAAGTAGAGTTCAAACGAGGTTGGTGGGGTGAACTACTAAACTTAGCCCGGTTAAGCCTTTATCGTTTTGCATATCAACTGTTTATGTCTACTAAACAGGGAATGGCTTTTGTGTCTTACTATATGGCAGGGTTGGCCCATATCCTATGATCACTTTGTTGACGTCTTGACCAAATTGTAGTGGTTCGTCATTGACTCCTTTGTTAACAAAATGGTGTAATGCAGGTGTCATTGACAGAGATGGCAGAGAGAGAAGTAGAGACAGAGGAAGAGAGCGGGTTGATGGAGAGGGTGGTAGGAACAGAGAACGAGATGATAGAGAAAGGCGTCGGAGTCGTAGCAGAGAACGGGACAGGGGAAGGAATCGGGACCGGGATTATGGTCATGACCGAGATAGAGATTATGGGCGGGACAGGGACAGGGACAGAGACAGGGATAGGGATCGGGACCGAAACAGGCACCGCTATTGAATATCTAGTATCATGTAAGCTTACTAGCATTGTTTTGATTGTCTTATTAAAAAAAAAAAACAAAAAAGACGGCGGTTGATTTAGCTTCTCTTAGTATTTTATTAGAGGCACATTTTGGCGAGTGGCTTCTCATTTCTATCCCATCATGTAAACTATTCTTCAAAGCTTCAGCAACTGTTTGAATTAAAATTTTGAACTCTTTTTCACTGGGAACATTATCAGTATTCCAAAATGGTTTGTCCGTGTAGAAAACATGTTTCCATATTTCTCACCATTGTAAATTTTTTTTTCCCCCCAAGCTTTGATATTGGGGCATATGGGTAGAGATTGTGTTGGTACTTTTTTCTAGGAGTAAATTTCTAATATTTGTTTTTGAAATTAATACAATAAGGTTTGTTCGAATTAAAAGTTTGAACAATATATTATAAGTATGAAATTTAAATTTTTATGAGAGAAAATATTATAGAAAAAAGTTGTAAGAGGGGGCTAAGAGGTAACAAAATAGATGGTCTTGGACTATTGGGACTTTGACTAAATTTCACAGGGTCTACGATAGTTAAAGAAAGATGATTTTTTTTTAGGAGATAAAAGTAACATTATCAGGTATGTAAGCTAGTTCAGTTCACTATTAAAGTTTATAGTCTACAAAAGTATGAATATATGTAGTAATGGAGAGTTTTACTTTATTTGAGATTTTAAATATACTTATAAGTAAATATTTAGCGTTTAATTGAAATATCTAAAAGAGATAAAAGAAATAAAATAAACAAAAATTTACCGGCAAATTAGAAGAGAAAGGAAGCAATCGGTTTTCTATTATTGTACTATTAGAAAGAGAGACGCCGTTGAGGTTTTTTCGTTGTATTAAGAGGAAAAGGACACTCATCCTCCAGCGAATCAAGAAAGTCCTTTGGTTCTTTTGGTTTTCATAGCCCAAAATAAAGAGAACAACATATGAAGAGAAAATTACTTAAATAATCATTTTTTTTTCATTTATTGATATACATGATATAAATTTCTTATTTTTGACTGATTTAACTCGAATTTTAACTAATTTTAGTTCAATTTTGTATTGTATAAGTTTAATATTAATTTTTTATGTCATATATATAAAGTGATTTTTAAATTTGTGTCAATTAGATGCTTTCCGAACTAGAGGGTGCGCAAGTCACGAGTCAGTCTAAGTAAAGGCCAATTTTTGGGATTGTTTCCTTGTTTTCTTATACACTTATAAATAGGACAGCTAGGGTTTTATTTGTCATATGAGAGATCATGTTGTGAGGGCTGAAAAACACCATTAAGAGAGAGTGAGAGAAAAAAAAAAATTTGTGAGTGTGTGAGAATCTCTTGTAAAATTTCATCGATCATCATCACAGTAAAATTTATGACGGCGATTGAAACAAGTAGTCATCAATTGGGTGATCTATGTAAAAAAATCTTGGTGTGTTTAGTGTGTTTTATTTTCTTCCATTTATTTTCTCATTGATTTGAATTAGGTCACTAACTAATTCCCAACAATCCATGCCTTTTAATTTTAGGATCATACTCCTTTTGTCCTTTATCTTTACAAATCTTTACTTCACTTATTAAATTTTGAATTAATGCCACTTATCCCTTCTAATATTGGAGATTGAGCACAACTAATATAAAACATGCGTTCAGTGCTAAAATTTGAATTGTAGAATTTGGGTTTGAATTGAATTGTTATTTAGTGAAATGATTGAATAGCTGAAGTTAAAAAGTATAAAAACTTGGAATGTATTCGAAAAAAAAAATCGATCTGGAATTGTTTTATTTGTCTTGAAATTTTTATACAATTTGAAAAAAATAATCTAATTTGAACTTATATATGTAAAATTATTGACTTTTAATATTTAAATTATAAAACTGTAATAATAATTATGAATGGTAATCTAGCTTCGTACTAAAGTTTTTTATTTTATTTTATTTTTTTTAAGAAGCTAAAAATAATTTTTAGAAACTCATGAGTGCAGATCTGCTACTCTAGAGACGAGACTACAACTATTTTCCAATCATAGATGTCAGAGCAACAATAACTATTTACCATTGGATGACTCATCGTCGGTGGTCCTGTCAAAATGCTCTATCACGATAAAATATTAAATATCCTAAAGTCGAGGGACCAAATGATGTAACTTTTAACAGGGCAGCTTCGTACTGTCGTTTCGATTCTATACATGAAATCTAACGTAGTCTTTTGTTGTCGTTTGTTTGAAAAAGAAAAAAAAAAAAAAAGGACACACAAGTATAAGCTCTGGACTAAAGCTTCCATGTTAACGGAGAGTCTGTAAATTCTGAAAATGGACGCGGATAACAAACCTAAGTCCAAGAAATCCAGACAACGTTATCTCCCTCACAACGTAACCTCTCTCTCTACAAGATGTTAAATTGATTTAAAAAAAAAAAAAAAAAGCTAAAGTTTGAAGCTTTAGTTTGTGCAAATTTGATTGAATTTTTTTTTTTTGGGGAAAAAAATTGGCGCAGAAACCTGTGAAGAAGAAAGGGGCGTACCCATTAAAGCCAGGAGTGCAAGGCTTCTTCATTACCTGCGACGGTGGCCGGGAACGCCAAGCCTCTCACGAAGCCATTCAAGTTATTGATTCTGTAAGTTCACTTTTTTTTCCTTTTTTTTTTTTTTTTGTTTTTTTGTTTTTTTTGTTTTCCCAATTCAGGAACTTCTTGATTTTCTGAAAAATGGGTGCCTTTTCCTTCTGGTTTTTTATTTTTATTTTTTTGATTGTAACTTTTTGGTGTATGGTTTTGTGCTTCTAATTTGATTAGGGTCTGTGGAATTTTGATAATTTCATTAATTCCTCCATTGTCGTTTTTTGCACCCCCTAAATTGGCCTAAATTTTGGTTCGTGTTTGTTATGGCACCAAAAAAAAAAAAAAAAAAAAAAAAAAGAAGAGAAAGAGAGGGAAAAGAAGGCAAAGTATGGGGATTAGAAAATTTTGCTTTGCAAAACTTGGGACTAGTTATTTATTTATTTATTTATTTCCTTAATTGTTATCTTAGATGGCTAAGCTGTGAAAAAATTTGAATGATTTGTTTGTAGAACTTTGCTATTTCTGCATGAAAGCTCATCCGTTAGAATGATATGTGTGTGTGTGTGTGTGTGTGTGTGTGTGTGTGTGTGTATTGTGCATTTTATTTATTTATTTATTTTGTCTTGCAGTTTTATGAGGAGTTAGTTCTTGGGAAGGACTCCGATGGGAAGCCTGTGGAGTTACCAAGTAAACCTTTGAACAAGAAGATTAAGTTCTCATATTCCGATTCTGACGAAGATGAGGATGAGGAAGATGAAGAGGAGGACGAGGAGAGGGAAGAGAATAGTGCTGCCACTTCCAAAGAGGGTGATGCTAGTAATGAAAAGCCGGAAAGTGAGAAACTAGATCCTAATGAAAAGGATGATAGCCCTGAAAATGGGAAAGAGCGAGAACCTAGTGACGATAAAGAGGTCGATAAAACCCATGAAGGGCAAGAAAATGTGGCTGAGGAACCGCCAGCAAAGAAACAGTGTTTAGAAAGAGATGTCCTGAAAGTGACACCTGACAAAGTGGAAGAAAAGTCTGTTGATAAACTAATAGAAGCTGAAGTCAGAGAGCTGGCGGATAAGAGTAAGGTGAGCTTGCAAAAACTCATGGACCGTATAAGTTGGTGATTTCCGTTCAATTTTGTTGATTTACGTTTCCTTTTAGTGGTTACTGATGAACTTTATGCATTTGACATGGCATTATATCAAACCTTTAAAAGGCATCGCCTTTACAATGCCTATCATCAGTTTTTCCTGTATCACCTTGACGGGAAGATATTTTGGTTTCACGTTTGTCATCCATTCTTTGGTCGTTTCCTTTCTCATATCATGTGTATCCTTAGTCCTTGGACTTATTCCCCTTGACGATGCAATCCTTTTGGTTTTGAGCAACGCCAAGTAGGTGGATCTGCTTTTGTTATCTGTCTCTTTTACTCATGGTAGTTTGTATTACAGAGGCGCTTTTTTCACCTTGATTCGGGATGCAACGGTGTTGTATTTGTGCAAATGCGGAAGAGAGATAGGGATCCTAGCCCCAAAGAGATTGTGCAACATATTATGATATCTGCTGCTGCAACAAAGAAACACATATCAAGGTTCATGCTCATTGGGTTCTGTTATAGCGAATTTGCATGCCAAGAAGAGAAATATGGTTGTTTTGAGCTAACAAATGGTACTTGTTTTGGATCTAGGTTTATCTTGCGAATCTTACCTGTTGACATAGCATGCTATGCTTCAGAGGAGGAGATTTCAAAAGCCATCGTACCTCTTGTGGAACAGTATTTTCCCGCGGAAACTGAGAATCCACAAAAGGTTGTATTCTTTTCCCTTTACTACTTTTTTCCCCCTTTATTCAACCCGACGAGACCAAAATTGAAGGATATCCCTTGTTTGGTCAAAGAAAGACACGACTTCCTCTTTAACCGCTTCTAAATATTCAAAGGCGGTACGAAAATGACATTCTCCACTCCAGTTATTCATTGTAACTCGCCCTTTTTCGTTTGTGCATCCTATGCCCTCTTATCCCCCTCCTTTCCACTTTTCACCATTTCCGGAATTAATTAAGAGTTCTGGGGAATTGGAAACACAGTCACGTTTGTAAACATCCATGTGTTGGAATCGATTTCCATTTGTTGAGACGCCTTTTGACTTTGTTAATTATGTATGCAGTTTTCTGTGCTGTACGGAGCCCGTGCAAATACTGGCATTAACAGGATGAAAATAATAGATGCAGTTGCAAAATCGGTTCCTAAACCGCATAAAGTCGATCTTAACAATCCTGATAAGGCCATTGTAGTCGAAATTGTTAAGGTAAGAAAGTGTTTGTTTTCCAAGTAAAGCTCAAAACGCAAAATTCCGAGTTTTCTATGTCTTTTTGGGAATATCGTTGTATGTGCACCAGACGCATATTATGCTTATAGAGCCTAGCAATTAACCACATTAATAATTTTCCTTCACTTGTCAGACTGTATGCTTGATCGGGGTTATCGAGAAGTACAAGGAGTTGGCCAAGTATAACTTGAGGCAGCTCACGTCGTCAAAGCCGTAGGACTCCGGACCTCAGTACGTTTGCTTCTGGTGACGTGCGATTTTGTACTGCAGCAGTCCTAGTATGTTATCAAATGTGGTGAAGATCCATAATCTGGGTTTTCGGTGCGAAATTTGTCATCTTTCAAATTTTGAATGTTTGGTTTAGGAACGCTTGTTGATGTTCTGAACAAATGTCTAAAAACCCCGTCTCTTCTCTCCTCAGTCCTAATAATTTTATCTGGACTCTCTTTCGGTTGTGATTTTGCTTCTCTATGCAGCTGTCTTTGGTTGGAAAGTTACGGCCTGAAATCAACTAAAAGAGTTTTTTCCCCCTGCTTATAATGGTAATCATATTTTATTAATATTTTGCTGTAAAAGTTAAAAATATATTGTTATTTTATGAATTCTCTCAAAGTTCATCTTGTAATGTTGGCTGAAAGTAGTTAAAATTTCGTTCCTTTTCAATGATTTTAACGATTTCTTTTGCCTTAATTTATATTGTATCCCCATATGTATCTATATCTGTATGTACATGGATCACATAATATATGTATATATATAAGAGACAGAAATAAATATGAATTGTAAATTTAACTGAATTGCATGAATATGGGTTCAACAAAAGTACATGAAATTCCTCTTGGTAGTGAGAAAAAAACATCAACAATAATGTAAAAAGAATGAATGAAACAAAAGGGAACAGCTCTCCCCATCTTTGCCCTCAGTAAAAAAAGAACAGAGATAGATAGGTATAGTAGTATATCTGATTCCACTCCAAACCAATATCTGCCTTCACTCTGGATCACTACGCACTTGGAGGCTTGTACAACTTCTCCACCATTTTCCTATATTCTGAAAAAAAAAAAAAAAAACCTTGTTCAGATACTCCTTGTCAAACAATCTTATATATATATATATATATATATATATATATATATGATACATGCATATGTACACACACACACATAAAGGAAGCCAAGTGATTACCCTCTTGATTGCACCAAAGTTGAGCTGCTTGTGTGTTTAGAGGAGAACTTATATTTGGTTCTGCATTTCACATGAGAGAAAAAAGAGTGAATTTCGTAGTGTTGGCACGATACTGGGAATTGTGATATAGCTCGGTAAATCTTTAGAGATTCACTTAAAAAAATCGAGAACAAAAACAACAGAGGAAAGCAGAAATTACCCCCAAGCAGACTCTGGATGGACAGCAGTATAGTTCTGACATCATAGGCTGATGACCATTTATCCTACAAACAAAGACTATATATTTTCAGTGAACTGATGATATATATGAGGATATAATTGCTTCAGAGATTGAATTTTCAGACTACAGTTAGGACAGCATAAGATAGATTACCTGAAGAATGTCCAGGCAAATGTTTCCGTAGACATCAACGTTAGGATGAAAGCAGCCAGTCTCGAACTTGACCTTAGGAGGTTTAAAGGGATAATCGTTGGAGAAAGCAAGAGATAGCCTGTACTCAGTTCCGTCAAAGACAGTGTCTTTGCTTCCGGTGATCGTTCCTTTCCAGCAGAATATGTTGTCTTCCTCGGGGAAAGCAGAAATCCCAGAATCTCCACCCATCTAAAATTATTAATAAGAACACGAGTTAGCTAAGGAAATTTTGCCTAGAGACAATTCTCAAGAGTCATATGACCTCCGATAATTCAATTAAGACTTAAACAAGAAGTATTGTAGTATAGGAGCTCACCATCAAGGCCATCAGTTCAGATTGCAACCTGTTTGTAATCAAACAACAAAACAAGGAAATAATCGTTAGAATCTATCAAGAGAATATATGCACAAATATATATATATATATATATATATTATAAAACAACCACAGATCCTTTTTATTCTTCTTGTTGGCACCAAAAGAACCAAACCCAATTGACCAGTTACAATCATCAGTCAATCAAAGCATAAGACAAAGAAAACCCATAAAATAAAACTGACCAAATAATCAAAAAACCAATTTGCACCAAAAAAAAAAAAAGAAAAAAAAAACCTAGTGAATCCTTTCAACAAACAGGTGGCGTGCAAGAAAGAAACAGGCGAACGATCATAAAGCCTAAAACAGAAAAGAAAAATACCTTTTGAGAACAGACTGAGAATCAACGGTCTTGGCCGGAGGGAGAGGCTGTTTGGCCTGAGCGGCGTTGGGGCCCACCTGGGTGTTGTCGGATTCAGCGTATCCATTAACGGCAGCCATTTTCTCTGGTTTCAAGAAGTCAAAGCTCAGAACTTTTTTTCTTTTTCTAACGAAACAAACGCAGTGAATGGGCTTCTTTTCTTTGTTTGCAGAAAGAAGAAGAAGAAGAAGAGTGAGAGAGGAAAAGGGTTCGTTCTCCTTCTTCCTTCTGAAAGATAATAATTAGAGAGAGAAAGAGGAGCGAGAAAGAGAATTGTTAGAGAGAGAGAGTGAATTGAAATGGTGAGAGAGCGGGTTTTGATTTAAAACGGCGAGAATGGCATTAAAACAACGTCGGATTAAAAAGGAGATTTGAATTATTTTCGAACGTTGCAATGCCGCGGCGTCAGATCCCAGTATCTTTCCCTTTATTGTTTCTTCAACGGCTAGTAACTGGTACTCGCTAACGTGCGCTTTATGCGCTCTGTTTCCACTCCTTTCTTTTACTTTTCTTTTTTCGGTTGCTGTTTTGATTTTTGGGAAAGTTTTCGTGTTTTTTTTTTTTTTTTTTTGTCAGTTAATTTCATGAATACCTACCCCTAAACTATATGCATATGTTCATTTTAGCCTCAAATTTTTTCAAAACCATTCAAAAAGTCACCTTCTTATGTAGAAGAAAACCATTCAGACAGCACCTATCCCTTGTATCCACTTCCATTTATTTATTTAGCAGACTACCTAACTTAATATTCTCTTTATTGATTTTACATAACTACATAAAAATAAGGGACTTTGGAGAAATATTACAAAATCATGTCTTTAATTAATTTTTGCCACATATGCATCATAAATAGGTATTTATCTTTTTATTTAAAAAAGTTAATTATAATTACTAGTTAGTATTTATAATTTAATCACATGGGTTATCAACCGATTATCAATTGATAACTTTTGCTTGTAGATAACTAGTTGGTTACTGATTGGTAACTATCATTGTTGGCAAGTAACTAGTTAGTTACCGACCGGAGTAGAGAGTGATAGCAGCGGTAGAATCGGTGTTTGATGGTGAGGTTGCTGGGCCAGAGATCTGTCGTGAGGAGAAAACGACGTGATGAGAGGAGGTCTGGAGATTGGCGGATATCCTTCACGCTAACCAGAAGCAGTGTTGAAACCGGAATTTTAAATTGATTATGAAATAATCCCATATATATTCCTTTTATGTGGTATTCATTTCATCCTTTGTTCTTATATAAAAATCAAAATAATTATAATAAAGAGTAATTGACTTAAATAATCACTAAATTTTTTAAAAAATGACGATTTTATTATTATTTTATTTTATTTTTTGATTAAGATGACATATACTCTTAAAATATTAATAATTACATTTCTTTACTTCTAAAACCATTAAAAACTTAACAGAATGTGTGTGACGTGTGAGGCATGTGACAAAATTTAAAGGGTATTTTTAAAAAGAAAAATTTAAAGGGCATTTTAGTATTTTAATGTTAAAATTATATATTTTCTAAAAAATACTATCAATACCTGATTTTTCAAAGGAAAAACAAAATTCATGATCGGGGAGGGGCTGTGCTGACAGGGTAACAAGCCGGATCTGCGAGACGGGAAAGGCGGAGGAGGCTGGATCGGCGATAGATCAAGAAGGGGGTGGGCATGAGTTCGGCGGTGGGGGGTGGGGGCTGGCTTTATCTTGAGTTAGTTGGGGGATGGGGGGTGATTGGCGACGGAGAATGAAGGGGAGCTGGGTTCGGTGTTCGGCCAAGGGGGGGCGATCGTCGACGGAGAAGGAAGGGGGCTGGGTTCGACGACCGATGGGGGGGCTGGGTTTTGGGGGCAATCAATGACAGAGAAGGAGGGGGTTGGGTTTTGGGGCTGGGTTCAGCTACCGACCGGGGTGGGGGGGGGGGGGGGGTGGTTTTCCGGGACGATCAATGACGGAGAAGGAGAAGGGCTGGGTTCGGCGACGGACAGGGGGGCTGGGTTTTGGGGGCGATTGATGACGGTTAGCAAGTCTTACTATTTACATGTATGCATGTATATATTCATATCTGGGTTCCAGATCAGACTTAATTGAAGCAAGTTTAGAAAGGAAAAAAAAAAAAAAAAAAAGAAAATTGGCGGGGCTTCAGGACTTGTCTATCTACATCAGACTCATGTGTATGCCTTTCAGAACATGACTCTTATCATCTTCTCCTCTCTTCCCCTATCTTTTTTTTTTTTTTTTAACTTCTTTCCCTATCTTTCAAAAGCAGAAGAATTTTCTTACTCCCTTTAAAATAAAATAATTTAAGAGTAAGTTGATTTCGTAAAAGAAATGATATATAGGATGATAGGGCCATTTCCATTATCTTAGCAGAAGAAGGTGAAGTGCTCAAAGCTGATTGTAGGCTTAGAAAGAGACCCCATTTGAATTCTGTTCCGGTATATATGTTCATGGTTTTTCTTTAAATGGCGTAAAACAGATACATTTATGGCATGTTTATTTACCCGTAATTAGAGTGATCGTGAATCAAAATGGGTAGAATTTGAAGTCAGAATATGCTGTTTACTTGGATTTCAAGAATCGAAATCGGAAACACTGTCAATCCTATTCATGCGTTTATTTAGAACATGAATTGGAGTCAATTACTGTAAATTTACTTGTATATCATTTTTATTTATTATGTTTTTAAAAATTAAAAAAATAATTAATTTTTTTATTTATTATCATATTATTAATCAAAAATAAAATAATCATTATAATATTAAGATAATAAAATTAAATTATGTAATTTTTTATTTAAAAAAATTAAAATGAATTAAAATAAATAAATTAAAATAAATAAAGTATAAAAAATATAAAAATAAAAAATATAATAATATATTATGATAAACAAAATTTTTTATTTACTCTAATAACGTTAATAGTAATTAGGATAGTTATATAATATTAAGTTAATAAATATATATTATATTTGGTTAATAAAAATAATTAATATAAGTTGTTATTATTTTTTAATATAATTTTTTGTAAATAAACTAAGGATAAAATAATAATTTAGTGTTAATAGTGAGAATAGGAGTCATAAACCGGAAGGGAAGGCATGGGATTGCCAATCCCATTCATCAATCCCAAATTGATATGGGACCCACCATTCTTACTCTTATTTTAGAAAAAAAAAAAAATAAATAAGGAATTGACTTCTATTCTCTATTCCCATTCTCTATTCCTGATAAATAAACATGTTATTAGTTGTGTACGAATAGAGAAAATCTCAGAGTTATCGTTCGGACTGTTGGAAGCTGTCCATCTCGGGGACAAAACATTGAAGATGTGACATTGTATCTGTTTGCAAGCACAATCTTTTTCCAGGTTTCTTACTTGTCTCTGTCTCACTTTTTTATCTTTTAAAAATTTCAAATTATCTTCAAACTTGGCTGCCACACGAATTCTTTGGGTTTATTTAACTCAATTTTTATTTTTTTCTAAAAAAGTTTTTTATCTTTTCTGAAAAAATCAACAAAAATTATTATTTAAATTTAAAAATCTCAACTTAAACTCAACCATCAAACACCCTATAATTTAAGTATAAAGACTTTGGTTTGTTCAAATGCAACTTCATTTTAATATCTTCTGTTTACTCGAGCGTGCATATGCATTTTGAGTTTTTGACATTCTAATCTTGTTTAGCTTTGTATTATCTCTAACCGTTATTTATGCAGTGTAAATAACCCACTCCTATATTTCTTCTTCTGTTTGCTCTTGTTTTCAGGCAACTGTCTTGTCAATTCGGTTTTCTTCTACCTCAAGAATCAGATGCATGTGCCAAAATATTAAATTTTTTTTAAAAAAATATACTATTGCTGTTTGTTTTATGTATTATATATCCTGCATGATAGGGACGTATCTTGCATAAGCTTGTTGTATAGGCTTTATTGTGGTGGACGTATCTTGGACTCGAGTGGGAGGTTGCTTACCATGTCATGCAAAGTCATTCCTGGTTGTTCTGTGGTTGTTGCTGAGGCCTTGGCGCTTATTTGGGCCTTGTGGCGTGGTATCAGGTGGGGGTTTAGTAGAGCGGTGGTCGAAGGAGACTCTTTGAAGGTGATTTATGCTATGGTGGGTAAGGGAGTGGCTGGTTGGGATTTGGAAAACTTCAAGTTGGAGGCAGGCTATCTTGTGCTACATTTCCTTTCCTGCTCTTTCGCTTGGGTTGGGTTACTATGAATATCACGGCGCACAAGTTAAGCTGTCTGCTCGTTCCTTTCGAGGCCGTCCCAGTGGTAGGGTTCCTCCCCTCTGTATTTACTTTGTTTTTGCTGCTTGTTTTCTTTGGCTTTCTTTATTAAACTCTTTTTTTCAGAAAAATGGACTGCTTTATTACATTTATCCGCTCAGATAATGAATGTGAATATGGTTTCTCCATTTTGATCTTAGAGCTTACTTGTGGGTTTGGGTTTTTTTTTTTTTTTTTTGGTTAATATTTTACTTATGACTGTAGCTTATGTAAAAACGACATCTAATAGGCTGCTGCAAAAGGAGTTTAGATGTTGACTTTGGACGTCCCTTTGAAACAATCAGCGTCAATTTAACGTCAATGTTGGAGGTTTTAAGGTCACCTTCCTAGACGTCAGTTTTTTCACTGACGTTAATTGTTTTTCTTTTAGGTAATGATGTTTATGGTTTTAATGTCACTTTTCAACTGACTTTAAAAGTCTATTTTGTATCAGTGATGATGACGGGAAAAAAAAAAAAAAACAGAGAGAGAGAGAGAGAGAGAGAGAGAGAGGATGAGCATATTAATTAATAATGACAACAATAACAAAGAATGATACAATATTAAGTAAATTGCAAACTAATGAGAACTGTGCTAATAACCACTATTGATAATATATGACCATTAACTACCTGAAAGGTAAACAATGTTGACAAACAATGATAGAAATTGCATAATTATTAATAACAAAAAAATAGTTAGTGTGCGTTTAAATTTTAACATATGTGTCAAGTTGTTTCATCAATTAGTTGTCATTAGTTTTTTCGTTATCTTTAATGTCAAAATGTTCCCTGCATTTTGTTTGTGTCAAAATGGCCATTTGTATTTGCATTTGCAACAAAATGCCCGATAATCTTTATTATTTGTATCAAAGTACTCTCTGACCTTTAATATTTGTGTCAAACTGCCACATCTATCTTATTTTATTTATCTAATATTGTATAATTACCTAAAATTTTTAGAATAGGTAAAAAAAAAAAAATCTTCTACTGAAAGAAAATGTTTCTTTTTCTGACCTTTTTTTTATTTTGCTTATTTTAATTCAAATTTACATTCATTTTGATATTCTTAAGCTAAAATAACTACACAATTTACGTTCATTATTTTATTATCCTAATATTACGATTTTTAATTTAATTATGATTGATAGTATTGTACCAAAATATGCAAACTAATTGTTTTTAAAATTAAAAAAACATAATTAAAAATGTGTATCAAAGAAAATTTACAATATTTATTCTCATAATGATTTTAAGTAAACACATGAATGAAATTCGTTATGACTATAATTTTAAATTATGTATGTCAAGTAAACAGCATATTTGAAATACAAATCCTGTATTTGAATCCTACTAACTATAATTACGTATAAATAAACCCATAATCCAAATAAATGTGAATTAAAATAAGTAAAAAAAAAAGTACATTAAAAAAATATGCATATAATTTTATTATAATAAAAATATATATTATATATATTTACATGTTTTAAAAATTTAATAATTATTAGGTAATTATACAATATTAAATAATTAAAATAATATAAATGGGGCAATTTGATATAAATATTAAAGATCAAGAGTAGTTTGACACAAATATTAAATATCAGGGGGCATTTTGACACAAATGTAAAGTTCAGGGGGACATTTTGACGTTCAAGATAATGGAAAACTAATGGCAACTAACTGAGAGGGTAACTTGATATACATGTTAAAGTTCAAGGGACACAATAGGTAAATTTCATAGTTCATGGGGTATATTGAATCTAGAGACAAATTTTAGGAGGAATTTATGATATTTTTCCTAAATTAAATGTATGAGAATGAGATTAATTATTATAAAAAAAAAACTAAAACTAAATGAGAGTGATCATTCTTTTTATTTTTAATTGGCTTTATTTTATAAATTGTTCTACAATAAAGAATTGCATGTTGAAAAATTATATCATTTCATTCCAAATTACGTTTGCACTATTTTTTTGAGCTGACATTATTTGTACTATTTATTACAAAGAACTCAAGAAAACTTTAGGATAGAATATCCAAAATCAAATGGGTCTGTACGATACCCAAATTTAGTTAATTTCAAAGTTACCTTTTTTAGCATTTCTATTTAATCTCAACCCCCGAGTCCTCTGACTTCTCCTCTCTCTCTCTCTCACATTACTGTAGTAGCAATTCTCTTTCTATTGCTAGTTCACTCTCAGGTTGAGGAAATTGCTGGTATGGATATTAACTGGTTTATTGACATTTTTTTACCTGATTTTTCGTTAATGATATGGGTTTATTTACCTGATTTAGGGTTTTTGTTGTCCCTTTGTGCTCTGTGAAATGGATTTGTGTTAAAATTTGGAAAGTTTGAAGACTCCCTTATGATTGATGGCAGAGTAGTCAGCTTCCGTCATTTAATGGAAATATTAATTATTGATTGCTTGCCTCAATTGATTCTCTTTCCTTTCTTTATTTAGATTTAGAAAAATATTTTTCTTTTTATTTCCCAAACTTCCATTGTAACAGAGTATAACCCTCTTGGGAAAGCTTTTTAACTAGTATGACGACCATTGCCCCATCTAAAATAGATGCCAATGTTGCTGTTGACCCATCAGACCCTTTCGATCTTCATCACTTCGGATCATTCAGGAATCATTTTAGTTAAGAAACAACTGAATAGTTAAAATTATACTACATGGAGCTGCTTCCCAAATTTTCACTTTTTTCCTTGATTTGGGTGCCTTATGTACGATGTTTGGACTTTTATGATCTATATATTTGTTACAAACATGCTTGATCAAGTACATTTGTTGTTAACGTTTACCAATTCAGTCTATTCATTTGATTTATTTTGGCAAGTTATATATTAAGTTTGTTAGTAAGTTAAATTTCCTTTCCCTTGCTAGAACCATTTAAATATTGAAGAATATATTTAAATATCAGTTTCATTATTGACTATCATTTATCAATTATTTGGCAACTTAGCATTGTTTTGGAGGACTTGACTTCTCGAGGTGTCGAACTCTTTGCTTTACAAAATGTCAGTGAGCATGATGCCCTTTTTTCCTTGATCCTTTTAGCATTTTGGCAAATTTTTTTTTAACTATATGATATATTATATAGGTGTATCTTTTCCTTAATCTGTAGCATTGATGTATAGGATGTTTTGCTATTGTAGATTTTTTCCCATTTTTTGTTTAATTTGATTTTTCTTGTCATTTTTGTTAGGTATAAAACTATGAGGACTTTGGTTTCAAACTTGTGCTCAGCTAGGAACACTTTTCAATGCTCATTTGTGACATTCAAGAAAGTATAACATCTGATTTATCTTTTCCACAAAAAAAAAAAAAAAAAACAAAGGGTTTAACATCTTATTTTTTAAAATAATTTTTGTTTAGTTGCCAGATTTTGTCGATCTGACAAGAAGCTAATTTTGATTAGAAAACTTTTCGTAAGTTATTGCAATTGTTTCTGTTTTATTATTGGAAATATATGTGGAGTTTTAAATTGAATGTACTAATTGTTTGTTTCAGAGACTTGTTAGACTTATATAATAATTCAGCCCATCAACACAAGTAAAACACTTAGGAATCCTTATACTGAGGACTACTACAGCCCGCAAGAAACGATTGACTCTTTTGCTCGATGGATGACACTTATTGGGAGGTTTGATTAGTTTAAAAATTGTGGCTTTTCTCCTTTCTTTGGGGCATTTTATGCCTACCACTTTGGCCTTCCTCTTATAAAGGTTATGCCATATGTTGGGGTAGAGAAATGACCGTCTTTTACTATTGTGTTAGTAAGTTTACGTTAGAACTTTTGAACAAATGCTTACTTGAACTTTCCCCTTGGAAAATATTTTTAAGTTGAGAATAATTTGACGTTACTAACTTTTAGGAGGAAGATAGACATTATCCCATAAAAACCATAATTTCATGGGATAGAGACACCGTGGTGTGGCCATATAGATTAAGGCCGAAATTTAAATATTTGAAAAAACATAATTGTGAAGAAAAAGTGATGTGGGTTCCTGCACATGAACAGCCGGTTGTTATTTCTATACGTGCTACAGATGCATGTACAGACTTGAGGCCATTGGCAAGACTATGATAATGTTCTCAAGTATATTATCTTACTTTATAAAGTATTCAATTTATTCGTGATTTATGTAGGAAGTGTATTATCCTCCTGCTCTAAGTTGTAATCATGCGATTGTGTTGACTGGTTATGGTATTACGGAAGACGGCGTGAAATTTTATGACTTTCTCAACGGTGGAGGACGCTTGTTTGGTGATGAAGGATATGGGAAGATATTGCATTGGCCCGAATCCATTCGGTATGCTTTAGTTTTGAAGATTTGAGTTACGTAAATTTGTATTTCCTTCTTAAATTTCAAGACATACTTTAAAATGCATGTTGAAATAATAGCATTGACTTTATTTTTAAGAAATCCTTGTAGTTTTAGTTGAAAGTAGGTCGTGAAAGTAAGCATGAAAACTACGACAAGGATTTCTTAAAAAATAAAGTCAACATTACTTTTTCAACATGCATTTTAAAGTATGTCTTGAAAATTAAGAAGTAAATACAAATTTACGTAACTCAAATCTTTAAAACTAAATGATAACGAATCGATTCAGGACAACGCAATATCTTCCCATATGCTCCATCACCAAACAAGCATCCTCCATTCTTGAGAAAGTCATAGAATTTCACGCCGTCTTCCATAATGCCATAACCAGTCAACACAACCGTATGATTACAACTTTGAGTAGGAGGATGATACACTTCCTACATAAATCACGAATAAATTGAATGCTTTATAAAGTAAGATAATATACTTGAGAATATTATTATAGACTTACCAATGGCCTCACGTCTGTAAATGCATCTGTAGCATGTATAGAAATGACAACCGACTGTTCATTTGCAAGAAACTACATCACTTTTTCTTCCCAATTATATTTCTTCAAATGTTTAAATTTCGGCCTCAATCTATATGGCCACACCATGGTGTCTCTATCTCATGAAATTATGGCTTTTATGGGATAATGTCTATCTCCCTCCTAAAAGTTATTAACGTCAAATTATTCTCAACTTAAAAATATTTTCCAAAGGGAAAGTTCAAGTAAGCATTTGCTCAAAAGTTCTAACGTAAACTTACCAACACAGTAGCAAAAGACGGCCATTTCTCCACCCTAACATATGACATAGCCTTCATAAGAGGAAGACCAAAGTTTTAGGCATAAAATGCCCCAAAGAAAGAAAAAAAGCCACAATTTTTAAACAAATCAAACCTCCCAATAAGAGTCATCCATCGAGCAAAAGAGTCAATCATTTCTTGCGGACTGTAGTAGCCCTGAGTATAAATATTCCTAAGTGTTTTACTTGTATTGATTGACTGAATTATTACATAAGCTCAACAAGTCTCTGAAACAAACAATTAGTACATTAAATTTAAAACACCACATATATTTCCAATAATAAATCAGAAACAATTGCAACAACTTAGGAAAAGTTTTTTCGATCAAAATTAGCTTCTTGTCAGATCGACAAAATTTGGCAACTAAACAAAAATTATTTAAAAAAAAAAATCAGATGTTAAACCCTTTTTTTTTTTTTTTGTAGAAAAGATAAATCAGATGTTATACTTTCTTGAATGTCCCAAATGAGTGTTGAAAAGTGTTCCTAGCTGAGCACAAGTTTGAAACCAAAGTCCTCATTGTTTTATACCTAACAAAAATGACAAGAAAAATCAAATTAAACAAAAAATGAGAAAAAATCTACAATAGCAAAACATCCCATACATCAATGCTACAGATTAAGGAAAAGATACACCTACATAACATATCATATAGTTAAAAAAAATTGCCAAAATGCTGAAGGATCAAGGAAAAAAGGGCATCAACATGCTCACTGACATTTTGTAAAGCAAAGAGTTCGACACCTCGAGAAGTCAAGTCCTCCAAAACAATGCTAAGTTGTCAAATAATTGATAAATGACATAGTTCAATAATGAAACTGATGTTTAAATATATTCTTCAATATTTAAATGGTTCTAGCAAGGGAAAGGAAATTTAACTTACCAACAAACTTAATATATAACTTGCCAAAATAAATCAAATGAATAGATTGAATTGGTAAACGTTAACAACAAATGTACGTGGTCTAGCATGTTTGTAACAAAGATACAGATCATAAAAGTCCAAACATCGGACATAAGGCACCCAAATCAAGGAAAAAAGTGAAAATTTGGGAAGCAGCTCCATATAGTATAATTTTAACCATTCAGTTGTTTCTTAACTAAAATTATTCCTGAATGATCCAAAGTGATGAAGATCGAAAGGGTCTGATGCGTCAACAACAACATTCACATCTGTTTTAGATGGGGGAGCGGTCGTCATACTAGTTAAAAAGCTTTCCCAAGAGGGTTATGCTCTGTTACAATGGAAGTTTGGGAAATAAAAAGAAAAATATTGAAGAAGCTGAGGTTAAGGGAGTTGTGTGTGTGCGTGTGTGAGAGAGAGAGAGAAAGTAGAGAAAGGAACTACTACCGTGAGTGAAGAAGCCGAGGTCGAGGGAGTTGTGTGTATGTGAGAGAGAGAGAGAGAGAGAGAGAGAGAGAGGACCTGCTACCGTGAGTGAAGAAGCTGAGGTTGAGGGAGTTGTGTGTGCGTGTGTGTGAGAGAGAGAGAGAGAAAGAGAAAGCAGAGAGAGGAACTGCTACCGTGAGTGAAGAATCCCAAGTCGAGGGAGTTATGTGTATGTGTGTGTGTGAGAGAGAGAGAGAGAGTAGAGAGAGGAACTGCTATTGTGAGTGAAGAAGCCGAGGTCGAGGGAGTTGTGTGTGTGTGTGTGTGAGAGAGAGAAAGAGAGAGAGAGAGTAGAGAGAAGAACTACTACCGTGAATGAAAAACCTGAGGTCGAGGGAGTTGTGTGTGTGTGTGTGAGAGAGAGAGAGAGTAAAGAGAGAGGAACTGCTACCGTGAGTGAAGAAGCTGAGGTCTAGGGAGTTATGTGTGTGTGTGTGTGTGTGAGAAAGAGAGAGTAGAGAGAGGAACTGCTACCGCCAGTGAAGAAGCTGAGGTCGAGGGAGTTGTGTGTATGTATGTGTGTGAGAGAGAGAGAGGAGAGAGAGAGGAACTACTACCGCGAGTGAAGAAGCTGAGGTCGAGGGAGTTGTGTGTATGTGTGTGTGTGTGAGAGAGAGAGAGAGGAGAGAGAGAGGAACTGCTACCACGAGTGAAGAAGCTGAGGTCGAGGGAGTTGTGTGTATGTGTGTGTGTGTGAGAGAGAGAGAGGAGAGAGAGAGGAACTACTACCTGAGTGAAGAAGCTGAGGTCGAGTGAGTTGTGTGTGTGTGTGTGTGTGAGATCTGGGAAGTTAATTGAAATCGATAATGAAAATAGCAAATCAGGCGAAGAGCATTTTGCTGTTTGCAAATATTTTGAGTCTTAGGCTGTGGAATAGTTAATTGGGCCTCAATGACACAAAAACACCCTAGACTGAATTACCATAAAGAAATAAATAATTTCATATCACAATTAAACTTTAGAAACTATCTATTAAAAAATAATAATAATAATAAATTATCATATTAATCATGGTTGTAAATATCTATGATATTTCTGAAATTTCCACCAAAATTTTTATGTTTGAGGAGTACCGAAATATCTTTTAGGTGTAAAATCTTTTCCGTTAAAATATCGATAAAAATATCAATATCGGTGAAACGTAATGCAATCAAAATATTGAGGAAATTTCTTGTGGAAATTACAGGTTGAAAATTTTCAAAATTTTGGATTTCTATCTTCTTTTTTTTAAAATCTTTTTTAGCAAGCTATAATTATCTCTGTTTTTTTTAATAGATGGTGGGATACAACAACTAACAACTAGCACGTTATAATTATCTTATAGAAAAGATAATGTATAAAAGCTGAAAGAATATATTCTCCTAGATTATTGGAAATATATGTGGTGTTTTAAATTGAATGTACTAATTGTTTGTTTCAGAGACTTGTTAGACTTATATAATAATTCAGCCCATCAACACAAGTAAAACACTTAGGAATCCTTATACTCAGGACTACTACAGCCCGCAAGAAATGATTGACTCTTTTGCTCGATGGATGACTCTTATTGGGAGGTTTGATTGGTTTAAAAATTGTGGCTTTTCTCCTTTCTTTGGGGCATTTTATTCCTACCACTTTGGTCTTCTTCTTATGAAGGCTTTGCCATATGTTGGGGTAGAGAAATGACCATCTTTTACTACTGTGTTTGTAAGTTTACGTTAGAACTTTTGAGCAAATGCTTACTTGAACTTTCGCCTTGGAAAATAGTTTTAAGTTGAGAATAATTTGACGTTACTAACTTTTAGGAGGAAGATAGACATTATCCCATAAAAACCATAATTTCATGGGATAGAGACACCCTGGTGTGGCCATATAGATTGAGGCCGAAATTTAAATATTTGAAAAAACATAATTGTGAAGAAAAAGTGATGTGGGTTATTGCACATGAACAGCCGGTTGTTATTTCTATACCTGCTACAGATGCATGTACAGACTTGACGCCATTGGCAAGACTATGATAATGTTCTCAAGTATATTATCTTACTTTATAAAGTATTCAATTTATTCGTGATTTATGTAGGAAGTGTATCATCCTCCTGCTCAAAGTTGTAATCATGCGATTGTGTTGACTGGTTATGGTGAAGACGGTGTGAAATTTTATGACTTTCTCAACGGTGGAGGACGCTTGTTTGGTGATGAAGGATATGGGAAGATATTGCATTGGCCCGAATCCATTCGGTATGCTTTAGTTTTGAAGATTTGAGTTACGTAAATTTGTATTTCCTTCTTAAATTTCAAGACATACTTTAAAATGCATGTTGAAATAATAGCGTTGACTTTATTTTTAAGAAATCCTTGTAGTTTTAGTTGAAAGTAGGTCGTGAAAGTAAGCATGAAAACTACGACAAGGATTTCTTAAAAAATAAAGTCAACATTACTTTTTCAACATGCATTTTAAAGTATGTCTTGAAAATTAAGAAGTAAATACAAATTTACGTAACTCAAATCTTTAAAACTAAATGATAACGAATGGATTCAGGACAACGCAATATCTTCCCATATGCTCCATCACCAAACAAGCATCCTCCATTCTTGAGAAAGTCATAGAATTTCACGCCGTCTTCCATAATGCCATAACCAGTCAACACAACCGTATGATTACAACTTTGAGTAGGAGGATGATACACTTCCTACATAAATCACGAATAAATTGAATGCTTTATAAAGTAAGATAATATACTTGAGAACATTATTAAGACTTACCAATGGCCTCAAGTCTGTAAATGCATCTGTAGCATGTATAGAAACGACAACCGACTGTTCATTTGCAAGAAACTACATCACTTTTTCTTCCCAATTATATTTCTTCAAATGTTTAAATTTCGGCCTCAATCTATATGGCCACACCATGGTGTCTCTATCTCATAAAATTATGGCTTTTATGGGATAATGTCTATCTCCCTCCTAAAAGTTATTAACGTCAAATTATTCTCAACTTAAAAATATTTTCCAAAGGGAAAGTTCAAGTAAGCATTTGCTCAAAAGTTCTAACGTAAACTTACCAACACAGTAGTAAAAGACGGCCATTTCTCCACCCTAACATATGACATAGCCTTCATAAGAGGAAGGCCAAAGTTTTAGGCATAAAATGCCCCAAAGAAAGAAAAAAAGCCACAATTTTTAAACCAATCAAACCTCCCAATAAGAGTCATCCATCGAGCAAAAGAGTCAATCATTTCTTGCGGACTGTAGTAGCCCTAAGTATAAATATTCCTACGTGTTTTTCTTGTATTGATTGACTGAATTATTACATAAGCTCAACAAGTCTCTGAAACAAACAATTAGTACATTAAATTTAAAACACCACATATATTTCCAATAATAAATCAGAAACAATTGCAACAACTTAGGAAAAGTTTTTTCGATCAAAATTAGCTTCTTGTCAGATCGACAAAATCTGGCAACTAAACAAAAATTATTTAAAAAAAAAAAATCAGATGTTAAACCCTTTTTTTTTTTTTTGTAGAAAAGATAAATCAGATGTTATACTTTCTTGAATGTCCCAAATAAGTGTTGAAAAGTGTTCCTAGCTGAGCACAAGTTTGAAACCAAAGTCCTCATTGTTTTATACCTAACAAAAATGACAAGAAAAATCAAATTAAACAAAAAATGAGAAAAAATCTACAATAGCAAAACATCTCATACATCAATGCAACAGATTAAGGAAAAGATACACCTGCATAATATATCATATAGTTAAAAAAAATTACCAAAATGCTGAAGGATCAAGGAAAAAAGGGCATCAACATGCTCACTGACATTTTGTAAAGCAAAGAGTTCGACACCTCGAGAAGTCAAGACCTCCAAAACAATACAAGTTGTCAAATAATTGATAGATGACATAGTCAATAATGAAACTGATGTTTAAATATATTCTTCAATATTTAAATGGTTCTAGCAAGGGAAAGGAAATTTAATTTACCAACAAACTTAATATATAACTTGCCAAAATAAATCAAATGAATAGATTGAATTGGTAAACGTTAACAACAAATGTACGTGGTCAAGCATGTTTGTAACAAATATACAGATCATAAAAGTCCAAACATCGGACATAAGGCACCCAAATCAAGGAAAAAAGTGAAAATTTGGGAAGCAGCTCCATATAGTATAATTTTAACCATTCAGTTGTTTCTTAACTACAATTATTCCTGAATGATCCAAAGTGATGAAGATCGAAAGGGTCTGATGCGTCAACAACAACATTCACATCTGTTTTAGATGAGGGAGTGGTCGTCATACTAGTTAAAAAGCTTTCCCAAGAGGGTTATGCTCTGTTACAATGGAAGTTTGGGAAATAAAAAGAAAAATATTGAAGAAGCTAGGGTTGAGGGAGTTGTGTGTGTGCGTGTGTGAGAGAGAGAGAGAAAGTAGAGAAAGGAACTACTACCGTGAGTGAAGAAGCCGAGGTCGAGGGAGTTGTGTGTATGTGTGAGAGAGAGAGAGAGAGAGAGAGAGAGAGAGGACCTGCTACCGTGAGTGAAGAAGCTGAGGTTGAGGGAGTTGTGTGTGCGTATGTGTGAGAGAGAGAGAGAGAAAGAGAGAGCATAGAGCGGAACTGCTACAGTGAGTAAAGAATCCCAAGTTGAGGGAGTTATGTGTATGTGTGTGTGTGAGAGAGAGAGAGAGAGTAGAGAGAGGAACTGCTATTGTGAGTGAAGAAGCCGAGGTCAAGGGAGTTGTGTGTGTGTGTGAGATAGAGAGAGAAAGATAGAGAAAGAGAGTAGAGAGAAGAACTACTACCGTGAATGAAGAACCTGAGGTCGAGGGAGTTGTGTGTGTATGTGGTATGTGAGAGAGAGAGAGAGTAAAGAGAGAGGAACTGCTACCGTGAGTGAAGAAGCTGAGGTCGAGGAGTTATGTGTGTGTGTGTGTGTGTGTGTGTGTGTGTGTGTGAGAAAGAGAGAGTAGAGAGAGGAACTGCTACCGCCAGTGAAGAAGCTGAGGTCGAGGGAGTTGTGTGTATGTATGTGTGTGAGAGAGAGAGAGGAGAGAGAGAGGAACTGCTACCGCGAGTGAAGAAGCTGAGGTCGAGGGAGTTGTGTGTATGTGTGTGTGTGTGAGAGAGAGAGAGGAGAGAAACAGGAACTGCTACCTGAGTGAAGAAGCTGAGGTCGAGGGAGTTGTGTGTGTGTGTGTGTGGGTTGTGTGTGAGATCTGGGAAGTTAATTGAAATCGATAATGAAAATAGCAAATCAGGCGAGAGCATTTTGCTGTTTGCAAATATTTTGAGTCTTAGGCTGTGGAATAGTTAATTGGGCCTCAATGACGCAAAAACACCCTAGACTGAATTACCATATAGAAATAAATAATTTCATATCACAATTAAACTTTAGAAACTATCTATTAAATAATAATAATAATAATAAATTATCATATTAACCATGGTTGTAAATATCTATGATATTTCTGAAATTTCCACCAAAATTTTTATGTTTGAGGAGTACCGAAATATCTTTTAGGTGTAAAATCTTTTCCGTTAAAATATCGATAAAAATATCAATATCGGTGAAACGTAATGCAATCAAAATATTGAGGAAATTTCTTGTGGAAATTACAGGTTGAAAATTTTCAAAATTTTGGATTTCTATCTTCTTTTTTTTAAAAATCTTTTTGAGCAAGCTATAATTATTCTCTGTTTTTTTTAATAGATGGTGGGATACAACAACTAACAACTAGCACGTTATAATTATCTTATAGAAAAGATAATGTATAAAAGCTGAAAGAATATATTCTCCTAGATTATTGGAAATATATGTGGTGTTTTAAATTGAATGTACTAATTGTTTGTTTCAGAGACTTGTTAGGCTTATATAATAATTCAGTCCATCAACACAAGTAAAACACTTAGGAATCCTTATACTCAGGACTATTACAGCCGCAAGAAACTATTGACTCTTTTACTCGATGGATGACTCTTATTGGGAGGTTTGATTGGTTTAAAAATTGTGGCTTTTCTCCTTTCTTTGGGGCATTTTATGCCTACCACTTTGGCCTTCTTCTTATGAAGGCTTTGCCATATGTTGGGGTAGAGAAATGACCATCTTTTACTACTGTGTTGGTAAGTTTACGTTAGAATTTTTGAGCAAATGCTTACTTGAACTTTCGCCTTGGAAAATAGTTTTAAGTTGAGAATAATTTGACGTTACTAACTTTTAAGAGGAAGATAGACATTATCGCATAAAAACCATAATTTCATGGATAGATACACCGTGGTGTGGCCATATAGATTGAGGCCGAAATTTAAATATTTGAAGAAATACAATTGTGAAGAAAAAGTGATGTAGTTTCTTGCACATGAACAGCCGGTTGTCGGTTTTATACATGCTACAGATGCATTTACAGACTTGAGGCCATTGGTAAGACAATGATAATGTTCTCAAGTATATTATCTTACTTTATAAAGCATTTAATTTATTCAGGATTTATGTACGAACTGTGTCGTCCTCCTGCTCAAAGTTGTGTAATCATGCGGTTGTGTTGATTGGTTATGGCATTATGGAAGACGGCGTGAAATTCTATGGCTTTCTCAACAGTGGAGGACGCTTGTTTGGTGATAGAGGATATGGAAGACATTGCATTGTAGCATTATAATCAGTCATCACAAAATTAACAGCATGTATAACCAGTCAACAGTTAAAAAAATGCTGAAAGGATCAAGGAAAAAAGAGCATCGACATGCTCACTGACATTTTGTAAAGCAAAGAGTTCGACACCTCGAGAAGTCAAGTCCTCCTAAAACAATGCTAAGTTGCCAAATAATTGATAGATGACTTAGTCAATAATGAAACTGATGTTAAATATAATCTTCAATATTTAAATGGTTCTAGCAAGGGAAAGGAAATTTAACTTACCAACAAA
>CM046363.1:9901003-9916663 GCA_025413025.1 Ficus hispida
GAAAGCTTTTTAACTAGTATGACGACCATTGCCCCATCTAAAATAGATGCCAATGTTGCTGTTGACCCATCAGACCCTTTCGATCTTCATCACTTCGGATCATTCAGGAATCATTTTAGTTAAGAAACAACTGAATAGTTAAAATTATACTACATGGAGCTGCTTCCCAAATTTTCACTTTTTTCCTTGATTTGGGTGCCTTATGTACGATGTTTGGACTTTTATGATCTATATATTTGTTACAAACATGCTTGATCAAGTACATTTGTTGTTAACGTTTACCAATTCAGTCTATTCATTTGATTTATTTTGGCAAGTTATATATTAAGTTTGTTAGTAAGTTAAATTTCCTTTCCCTTGCTAGAACCATTTAAATATTGAAGAATATATTTAAATATCAGTTTCATTATTGACTATCATTTATCAATTATTTGGCAACTTAGCATTGTTTTGGAGGACTTGACTTCTCGAGGTGTCGAACTCTTTGCTTTACAAAATGTCAGTGAGCATGATGCCCTTTTTTCCTTGATCCTTTTAGCATTTTGGCAAATTTTTTTTTAACTATATGATATATTATATAGGTGTATCTTTTCCTTAATCTGTAGCATTGATGTATAGGATGTTTTGCTATTGTAGATTTTTTCCCATTTTTTGTTTAATTTGATTTTTCTTGTCATTTTTGTTAGGTATAAAACTATGAGGACTTTGGTTTCAAACTTGTGCTCAGCTAGGAACACTTTTCAATGCTCATTTGTGACATTCAAGAAAGTATAACATCTGATTTATCTTTTCCACAAAAAAAAAAAAAAAACAAAGGGTTTAACATCTTATTTTTTAAAATAATTTTTGTTTAGTTGCCAGATTTTGTCGATCTGACAAGAAGCTAATTTTGATTAGAAAACTTTTCGTAAGTTATTGCAATTGTTTCTGTTTTATTATTGGAAATATATGTGGAGTTTTAAATTGAATGTACTAATTGTTTGTTTCAGAGACTTGTTAGACTTATATAATAATTCAGCCCATCAACACAAGTAAAACACTTAGGAATCCTTATACTGAGGACTACTACAGCCCGCAAGAAACGATTGACTCTTTTGCTCGATGGATGACACTTATTGGGAGGTTTGATTAGTTTAAAAATTGTGGCTTTTCTCCTTTCTTTGGGGCATTTTATGCCTACCACTTTGGCCTTCCTCTTATAAAGGTTATGCCATATGTTGGGTAGAGAAATGACCGTCTTTTACTATTGTGTTAGTAAGTTTACGTTAGAACTTTTGAACAAATGCTTACTTGAACTTTCCCCTTGGAAAAATTATTTTTAAGTTGAGAATAATTTGACGTTACTTAACTTTTAGGAGGAAGATAGACATTATCCCATAAAACCATAATTTCATGGGATAGAGACACCGTGGTGTGGCCCATATAGGATAAGGCCCGAAATTTAAATATTTGAAAAAACATAATTGTGAAAAAAAGTGATGTGGGTTCCTGCACATGAACAGCCGGTTGTTATTTCTATACGTGCTACAGATGCATGTACAGACTTGAGGCCATTGGCAAGACTATGATAATGTTCTCAAGTATATTATCTTACTTATAAAGTATTCAATTTATTCGTGATTTATGTAGGAAGTGTATTATCCTCCTGCTCTAAGTTGTAATCATGCGATTGTGTTGACTGGTTATGGTATTACGGGAAGACGGCGTGAAATTTTATGACTTTCTCAACGTGGAGGACGCTTGTTTGGTGATGAAGGATATGGGAAGATATTGCATTGGCCCCGAATCCATTCGGTATGCTTTAGTTTTGAAGATTTGAGTTACGTAAATTTGTATTTCCTTCTTAAATTTCAAGACATACTTTAAAATGCATGTTGAAATAATAGCATTGACTTTTATTTTTAAGAAATCCTTGTGTAGTTTTAGTTAAAAAGGTAAGTGGTCGTGAAAGTAAGCATGAAAACTACGACAAGGATTTCTTAAAAAATAAAGTCAACATTACTTTTTCAACATGCATTTAAAGTATGTCTTGAAAATTAAGAAGTAAATACAAATTTACGTAACTCAAATCTTTAAAACTAAATGATAACGAATGGATTCAGGACAACGCAATATCTTCCCATATGCTCCATCACCAAACAAGCATCCTCCATTCTTGAGAAAGTCATAGAATTTCACGCCGTCTTCCATAATGCCATAACCAGTCAACACAACCGTATGATTACAACTTTGAGTAGGAGGATGATACACTTCCTACATAAATCACGAATAAATTGAATGCTTTATAAAGTAAGATAATATACTTGAGAATATTATTATAGACTTACCAATGGCCTCACGTCTGTAAATGCATCTGTAGCATGTATAGAAATGACAACCGACTGTTCATTTGCAAGAAACTACATCACTTTTTCTTCCCAATTATATTTATTCAAATGTTTTAAATTTCGGCCTCAATCTATATGGCCACACCATGGTGTCTCTATCTCATGAAATTATGGCTTTTATGGGATAATGTCTATCTCCCTCCTAAAAGTTATTAACGTCAAATTATTCTCAACTTAAAAATATTTTCCAAAGGGAAAGTTCAAGTAAGCATTTGCTCAAAAGTTCTAACGTAAACTTACCAACACAGTAGCAAAAGACGGCCATTTCTCCCACCCTAACATATGACATAGCCTTCATAAGAGGAAGACCAAAGTTTTAGGCATAAAATGCCCCAAAGAAAGAAAAAAAGCCACAATTTTAAACAAATCAAACCTCCCAATAAGAGTCATCCATCGAGCAAAAGAGTCAATCATTTCTTGCGGACTGTAGTAGCCCTGAGTATAAATATTCCTAAGTGTTTTACTTGTATTGATTGACTGAATTATTACATAAGCTCAACAAGTCTCTGAAACAAACAATTAGTACATTAAATTTAAAACACCACATATATTTCCAATAATAAATCAGAAACAATTGCAACAACTTAGGAAAAGTTTTTTTCGATCAAAATTAGCTTCTTGTCAGATCGACAAAATTTGGCAACTAAACAAAAATTATTTAAAAAAAAAATCAGATGTTAAACCCTTTTTTTTTTTTTTTTGTAGAAAAGATAAATCAGATGTTATACTTTCTTGAATGTCCCAAATGAGTGTTGAAAAGTGTTCCTAGCTGAGCACAAGTTTGAAACCAAAGTCCTCATTGTTTTATACCTAACAAAAATGACAAGAAAAATCAAATTAAACAAAAAATGAGAAAAAATCTACAATAGCAAAACATCCCATACATCAATGCTACAGATTAAGGAAAAGATACACCTACATAACATATCATATAGTTAAAAAAAATTGCCAAAATGCTGAAGGATCAAGGAAAAAAGGGCATCAACATGCTCACTGACATTTTGTAAAGCAAAGAGTTCGACACCTCGAGAAGTCAAGTCCTCCAAAACAATGCTAAGTTGTCAAATAATTGATAAATGACATAGTTCAATAATGAAACTGATGTTTAAATATATTCTTCAATATTTAAATGGTTCTAGCAAGGGAAAGGAAATTTAACTTACCAACAAACTTAATATATAACTTGCCAAAATAAATCAAATGAATAGATTGAATTGGTAAACGTTAACAACAAATGTACGTGGTCTAGCATGTTTGTAACAAAGATACAGATCATAAAAGTCCAAACATCGGACATAAGGCACCCAAATCAAGGAAAAAAGTGAAAATTTGGGAAGCAGCTCCATATAGTATAATTTTAACCATTCAGTTGTTTCTTAACTAAAATTATTCCTGAATGATCCAAAGTGATGAAGATCGAAAGGGTCTGATGCGTCAACAACAACATTCACATCTGTTTTAGATGGGGGAGCGGTCGTCATACTAGTTAAAAAGCTTTCCCAAGAGGGTTATGCTCTGTTACAATGGAAGTTTGGGAAATAAAAAGAAAAATATTGAAGAAGCTGAGGTTAAGGGAGTTGTGTGTGTGCGTGTGTGAGAGAGAGAGAGAAAGTAGAGAAAGGAACTACTACCGTGAGTGAAGAAGCCGAGGTCGAGGGAGTTGTGTGTATGTGAGAGAGAGAGAGAGAGAGAGAGAGAGAGAGGACCTGCTACCGTGAGTGAAGAAGCTGAGGTTGAGGGAGTTGTGTGTGCGTGTGTGTGAGAGAGAGAGAGAGAAAGAGAAAGCAGAGAGAGGAACTGCTACCGTGAGTGAAGAATCCCAAGTCGAGGGAGTTATGTGTATGTGTGTGTGTGAGAGAGAGAGAGAGAGTAGAGAGAGGAACTGCTATTGTGAGTGAAGAAGCCGAGGTCGAGGGAGTTGTGTGTGTGTGTGTGTGAGAGAGAGAAAGAGAGAGAGAGAGTAGAGAGAAGAACTACTACCGTGAATGAAAAACCTGAGGTCGAGGGAGTTGTGTGTGTGTGTGTGAGAGAGAGAGAGAGAGAGAGAGTAAAGAGAGGAACTGCTACCGTGAGTGAAGAAGCTGAGGTCTAGGGAGTTATGTGTGTGTGTGTGTGTGTGAGAAAGAGAGAGTAGAGAGAGGAACTGCTACCGCCAGTGAAGAAGCTGAGGTCGAGGGAGTTGTGTGTATGTATGTGTGTGAGAGAGAGAGAGGAGAGAGAGAGGAACTACTACCGCGAGTGAAGAAGCTGAGGTCGAGGGAGTTGTGTGTATGTGTGTGTGTGTGAGAGAGAGAGAGAGGAGAGAGAGAGGAACTGCTACCACGAGTGAAGAAGCTGAGGTCGAGGGAGTTGTGTGTATGTGTGTGTGTGTGAGAGAGAGAGGGGAGAGAGAGAGGAACTACTACCTGAGTGAAGAAGCTGAGGTCGAGTGAGTTGTGTGTGTGTGTGTGTGTGAGATCTGGGAAGTTAATTGAAATCGATAATGAAAATAGCAAATCAGGCGAAGAGCATTTTGCTGTTTGCAAATATTTTGAGTCTTAGGCTGTGGAATAGTTAATTGGGCCTCAATGACACAAAAACACCCTAGACTGAATTACCATAAAGAAATAAATAATTTCATATCACAATTAAACTTTAGAAACTATCTATTAAAAAATAATAATAATAATAAATTATCATATTAATCATGGTTGTAAATATCTATGATATTTCTGAAATTTCCACCAAAATTTTTATGTTTGAGGAGTACCGAAATATCTTTTAGGTGTAAAATCTTTTCCGTTAAAATATCGATAAAAATATCAATATCGGTGAAACGTAATGCAATCAAAATATTGAGGAAATTTCTTGTGGAAATTACAGGTTGAAAATTTTCAAAATTTTGGATTTCTATCTTCTTTTTTTTTAAAATCTTTTTTAGCAAGCTATAATTATCTCTGTTTTTTTTAATAGATGGTGGGATACAACAACTAACAACTAGCACGTTATAATTATCTTATAGAAAAGATAATGTATAAAAGCTGAAAGAATATATTCTCCTAGATTATTGGAAATATATGTGGTGTTTTAAATTGAATGTACTAATTGTTTGTTTCAGAGACTTGTTAGACTTATATAATAATTCAGCCCATCAACACAAGTAAAACACTTAGGAATCCTTATACTCAGGACTACTACAGCCCGCAAGAAATGATTGACTCTTTTGCTCGATGGATGACTCTTATTGGGAGGTTTGATTGGTTTAAAAATTGTGGCTTTTCTCCTTTCTTTGGGGCATTTTATTCCTACCACTTTGGTCTTCTTCTTATGAAGGCTTTGCCATATGTTGGGGTAGAGAAATGACCATCTTTTACTACTGTGTTGGTAAGTTTACGTTAGAACTTTTGAGCAAATGCTTACTTGAACTTTCGCCTTGGAAAATAGTTTTAAGTTGAGAATAATTTGACGTTACTAACTTTTAGGAGGAAGATAGACATTATCCCATAAAAACCATAATTTCATGGGATAGAGACACCCTGGTGTGGCCATATAGATTGAGGCCGAAATTTAAATATTTGAAAAAACATAATTGTGAAGAAAAAGTGATGTGGGTTATTGCACATGAACAGCCGGTTGTTATTTCTATACCTGCTACAGATGCATGTACAGACTTGACGTCATTGGCAAGACTATGATAATGTTCTCAAGTATATTATCTTACTTTATAAAGTATTCAATTTATTCGTGATTTATGTAGGAAGTGTATCATCCTCCTGCTCAAAGTTGTAATCATGCGATTGTGTTGACTGGTTATGGTGAAGACGGTGTGAAATTTTATGACTTTCTCAACGGTGGAGGACGCTTGTTTGGTGATGAAGGATATGGGAAGATATTGCATTGGCCCGAATCCATTCGGTATGCTTTAGTTTTGAAGATTTGAGTTACGTAAATTTGTATTTCCTTCTTAAATTTCAAGACATACTTTAAAATGCATGTTGAAATAATAGCGTTGACTTTATTTTTAAGAAATCCTTGTAGTTTTAGTTGAAAGTAGGTCGTGAAAGTAAGCATGAAAACTACGACAAGGATTTCTTAAAAATAAAGTCAACATTACTTTTTCAACATGCATTTTAAAGTATGTCTTGAAAATTAAGAAGTAAATACAAATTTACGTAACTCAAATCTTTAAAACTAAATGATAACGAATGGATTCAGGACAACGCAATATCTTCCCATATGCTCCATCACCAAACAAGCATCCTCCATTCTTGAGAAAGTCATAGAATTTCACGCCGTCTTCCATAATGCCATAACCAGTCAACACAACCGTATGATTACAACTTTGAGTAGGAGGATGATACACTTCCTACATAAATCACGAATAAATTGAATGCTTTATAAAGTAAGATAATATACTTGAGAATATTATTATAGACTTACCAATGGCCTCACGTCTGTAAATGCATCTGTAGCATGTATAGAAATGACAACCGACTGTTCATTTGCAAGAAACTACATCACTTTTTCTTCCCAATTATATTTCTTCAATGTTTAAATTTCGGCCTCAATCTATATGGCCACACCATGGTGTCTCTATCTCATGAAATTATGGCTTTTATGGGATAATGTCTATCTCCTCCTAAAAGTTATTAACGTCAAATTATTCTCAACTTAAAAATATTTTCCAAAGGGAAAGTTCAAGTAAGCATTTGCTCAAAAGTTCTAACGTAAACTTACCAACACAGTAGCAAAAGACGGCCATTTCTCCACCCTAACATATGACATAGCCTTCATAAGAGGAAGACCAAAGTTTTAGGCATAAAATGCCCCAAAGAAAGAAAAAAAGCCACAATTTTTAAACAAATCAAACCTCCCAATAAGAGTCATCCCATCGAGCAAAAGAGTCAATCATTTCTTGCGGACTGTAGTAGCCCTGAGTATAAATATTCCTAAGTGTTTTACTTGTATTGATTGACTGAATTATTACATAAGCTCAACAAGTCTCTGAAACAAACAATTAGTACATTAAATTTAAAACACCACATATATTCCAATAATAAATCAGAAACAATTGCAACAACTTAGGAAAAGTTTTTTTCGATCAAAATTAGCTTCTTGTCAGATCGACAAAATTTGGCAACTAAACAAAAATTATTTAAAAAAAAAAATCAGATGTTAAACCCTTTTTTTTTTTTTTTGTAGAAAAGATAAATCAGATGTTATACTTTCTTGAATGTCCCAAATGAGTGTTGAAAAGTGTTCCTAGCTGAGCACAAGTTTGAAACCAAAGTCCTCATTGTTTTATACCTAACAAAATGACAAGAAAAATCAAATTAAACAAAAAATGAGAAAAAATCTACAATAGCAAAACATCCCATACATCAATGCTACAGATTAAGGAAAAGATACACCTACATAACATATCATATAGTTAAAAAAAATTGCCAAAATGCTGAAGGATCAAGGAAAAAAGGGCATCAACATGCTCACTGACATTTGTAAAGCAAAGAGTTCGACACCTCGAGAAGTCAAGTCCTCCAAAACAATGCTAAGTTGTCAAATAATTGATAAATGACATAGTTCAATAATGAAACTGATGTTTAAATATATTCTTCAATATTTAAATGGTTCTAGCAAGGGAAAGGAAATTTAACTTACCAACAAACTTAATATATAACTTGCCAAAATAAATCAAATGAATAGATTGAATTGGTAAACGTTAACAACAAATGTACGTGGTCTAGCATGTTTGTAACAAAGATACAGATCATAAAAGTCCAAACATCGGACATAAGGCACCCAAATCAAGGAAAAAAGTGAAAATTTGGGAAGCAGCTCCATATAGTATAATTTTAACCATTCAGTTGTTTCTTAACTAAAATTATTCCTGAATGATCCAAAGTGATGAAGATCGAAAGGGTCTGATGCGTCAACAACAACATTCACATCTGTTTTAGATGGGGGAGCGGTCGTCATACTAGTTAAAAAGCTTTCCCAAGAGGGTTATGCTCTGTTACAATGGAAGTTTGGGAAATAAAAAGAAAAATATTGAAGAAGCTGAGGTTAAGGGAGTTGTGTGTGTGCGTGTGTGAGAGAGAGAGAGAAAGTAGAGAAAGGAACTACTACGTGAGTGAAGAAGCCGAGGTCGAGGGAGTTGTGTGTATGTGAGAGAGAGAGAGAGAGAGAGAGAGAGAGAGGACCTGCTACCGTGAGTGAAGAAGCTGAGGTTGAGGGAGTTGTGTGTGCGTGTGTGTGAGAGAGAGAGAGAGAAAGAGAAAGCAGAGAGAGGAACTGCTACCGTGAGTGAAGAATCCCAAGTCGAGGGAGTTATGTGTATGTGTGTGTGTGAGAGAGAGAGAGAGAGTAGAGAGAGGAACTGCTATTGTGAGTGAAGAAGCCGAGGTCGAGGGAGTTGTGTGTGTGTGTGTGTGAGAGAGAGAAAGAGAGAGAGAGAGTAGAGAGAAGAACTACTACCGTGAATGAAAAACCTGAGGTCGAGGGAGTTGTGTGTGTGTGTGAGAGAGAGAGAGAGAGAGAGAGAGTAAAGAGAGAGGAACTGCTACCGTGAGTGAAGAAGCTGAGGTCTAGGGAGTTATGTGTGTGTGTGTGTGTGTGAGAAAGAGAGAGTAGAGAGAGGACTGCTACCGCCAGTGAAGAAGCTGAGGTCGAGGGAGTTGTGTGTATGTATGTGTGTGAGAGAGAGAGAGGAGAGAGAGAGGAACTACTACGCGAGTGAAGAAGCTGAGGTCGAGGGAGTTGTGTGTATGTGTGTGTGTGTGAGAGAGAGAGAGAGGAGAGAGAGAGGAACTGCTACCACGAGTGAAGAAGCTGAGGTGAGGGAGTTGTGTGTATGTGTGTGTGTGTGAGAGAGAGAGAGGAGAGAGAGAGGAACTACTACCTGAGTGAAGAAGCTGAGGTCGAGTGAGTTGTGTGTGTGTGTGTGTGTGAGATCTGGGAAGTTAATTGAAATCGATAATGAAAATAGCAAATCAGGCGAAGAGCATTTTGCTGTTTGCAAATATTTTGAGTCTTAGGCTGTGGAATAGTTAATTGGGCCTCAATGACAAAAAACACCCTAGACTGAATTACCATAAGAAATAAATATTTCATATCACAATTAAACTTTAGAAACTATCTATTAAAAAATAATAATAATAATAAATTATCATATTAATCATGGTTGTAAATATCTATGATATTTCTGAAATTTCCACCAAAATTTTTATGTTTGAGGAGTACCGAAATATCTTTTAGGTGTAAAATCTTTTCCGTTAAAATATCGATAAAAATATCAATATCGGTGAAACGTAATGCAATCAAAATATTGAGGAAATTTCTTGTGGAAATTACAGGTTGAAAATTTTCAAAATTTTGGATTTCTATCTTCTTTTTTTTAAAATCTTTTTTAGCAAGCTATAATTATCTCTGTTTTTTTTAATAGATGGTGGGATACAACAACTAACAACTAGCACGTTATAATTATCTTATAGAAAAGATAATGTATAAAAGCTGAAAGAATATATTCTCCTAGATTATTGGAAATATATGTGGTGTTTTAAATTGAATGTACTAATTGTTTGTTTCAGAGACTTGTTAGACTTATATAATAATTCAGCCATCAAACAAGTAAAACACTTAGGATCCTTATACTCAGGACTACTACAGCCGCAAGAAATGATTGACTCTTTTGCTCGATGGATGACTCTTATTGGGAGGTTTGATTGGTTTAAAAATTGGTGGCTTTTCTCCTTTCTTTGGGGCATTTTATTCTACCACTTTGGTCTTCTTCTTATGAAGGCTTTGCCATATGTTGGGTAGAGAAATGACCATCTTTTACTACTGTGTTTGTAAGTTTACGTTAGAACTTTTGAGCAAATGCTTACTTGAACTTTCGCTTGGAAAATAGTTTTAAGTTGAGAATAATTTGACGTTACTAACTTTTAGGAGGAAGATAGACATTATCCCATAAAAACCATAATTTCATGGGATAGAGACACCTGGTGTGGCCATATAGATTGAGGCCGAAATTTAAATATTTGAAAAAACATAATTGTGAAGAAAAGTGATGTGGTTATTGCACATGAACAGCGGTTGTTATTTCTATACCTGCTACAGATGCATGTACAGACTTGACGCCATTGGCAAGACTATGATAATGTTCTCAAGTATATTATCTTACTTTATAAAGTATTCAATTTATTCGTGATTTATGTAGGAAGTGTATCATCCTCCTGCTCAAAGTTGTAATCATGCGATTGTGTTGACTGGTTATGGTGAAGACGGTGTGAAATTTTATGACTTCTCAACGGTGGAGGACGCTTGTTTGGTGATGAAGGATATGGGAAGATATTGCATTGGCCCGAATCCATTCGGTATGCTTTAGTTTTGAGATTTGAGTTACGTAAATTTGTATTTCCTTCTTAAATTTCAAGACATACTTTAAAATGCATGTTGAAATAATAGCGTTGACTTTATTTTTAAGAAATCCTTGTAGTTTTAGTTGAAAGTAGGTCGTGAAAGTAAGCATGAAAACTACGACAAGGATTTCTTAAAAAATAAAGTCAACATTACTTTTTCAACATGCATTTTAAAGTATGTCTTGAAAATTAAGAAGTAAATACAAATTTACGTAACTCAAATCTTTAAACTAAATGATAACGAATGGATTCAGGACAACGCAATATCTTCCCATATGCTCCATCACCAAACAAGCATCCTCCATTCTTGAGAAAGTCATAGAATTTCACGCCGTCTTCCATAATGCCATAACCAGTCAACACAACCGTATGATTACAACTTTGAGTAGGAGGATGATACACTTCCTACATAAATCACGAATAAATTGAATGCTTTATAAAGTAAGATAATATACTTGAGAACATTATT
This sequence comes from Ficus hispida, assembly GCA_025413025.1. Classification (NCBI taxonomy): domain Eukaryota; kingdom Viridiplantae; phylum Streptophyta; class Magnoliopsida; order Rosales; family Moraceae; genus Ficus; species Ficus hispida. The sequence continues at coordinate 9,912,256 of CM046363.1, forward strand.
ACAGACTTACCAATGGCCTCAAGTCTGTAAATGCATTTGTAGCATGTATAGAAAACGACAACCGACTGTTCATTTGCAAGAAACTACATCACTTTTTCTTCCCAATTATATTTCTTCAAATGTTTAAATTTCGACCTCAATCTATATGGCCACACCATGGTGTCTCTATCTCATAAAATTATGGCTTTTATGGGATAATGTCTATCTCCCTCCTAAAAGTTATTAACGTCAAATTATTCTCAACTTAAAAATATTTTCCAAAGGGAAAGTTCAAGTAAGCATTTGCTCAAAAGTTCTAACGTAAACTTACCAACACAGTAGTAAAAGACGGCCATTTCTCCACCCTAACATATGACATAGCCTTCATAAGAGGAAGGCCAAAGTTTTAGGCATAAAATGCCCCAAAGAAAGAAAAAAAGCCACAATTTTTAAACCAATCAAACCTCCCAATAAGAGTCATCCATCGAGCAAAAGAGTCAATCATTTCTTGCGGACTGTAGTAGCCCTAAGTATAAATATTCCTACGTGTTTTTCTTGTATTGATTGACTGAATTATTACATAAGCTCAACAAGTCTCTGAAACAAACAATTAGTACATTAAATTTAAAACACCACATATATTTCCAATAATAAATCAGAAACAATTGCAACAACTTAGGAAAAGTTTTTTCGATCAAAATTAGCTTTCTTGTCAGATCGACAAAATCTGGCAAACTAAACAAAAATTATTTAAAAAAAAAAAATCAGATGTTAAACCCTTTTTTTTTTTTTTTTGTAGAAAAGATAAATCAGATGTTATACTTTCTTGAATGTCCAAATAAGTGTTGAAAAGTGTTCCTAGCTGAGCACAAGTTTGAAACCAAAATCCTCATTGTTTTATACCTAACAAAAATGACAAGAAAAATCAAATTAAACAAAAAATGAGAAAAAATCTACAATAGCAAAACATCTCATACATCAATGCAACAGATTAAGGAAAAGATACACCTGCATAATATATCATATAGTTAAAAAAAATTACCAAAATGCTGAAGGATCAAGGAAAAAAGGGCATCAACATGCTCACTGACATTTTGTAAAGCAAAGAGTTCGACACCTCGAGAAGTCAAGACCTCCAAAACAATACAAAGTTGTCAAATAATTGATAGATGACATAGTCAATAATGAAACTGATGTTTAAATATATTCTTCAATATTTAAATGGTTCTAGCAAGGGAAAGGAAATTTAATTTACCAACAACTTAATATATAACTTGCCAAAATAAATCAAATGAATAAGATTGAATTGGTAAACGTTAACAACAAATGTACGTGGTCAAGCATGTTTGTAACAAATATACAGATCATAAAAGTCCAAACATCGGACATAAGGCACCCAAATCAAGGAAAAAAGTGAAAATTTGGGAAGCAGCTCCATATAGTATAATTTTAACCATTCAGTTGTTTCTTAACTACAATTATTCCTGAATGATCCAAAGTGATGAAGATCGAAAGGGTCTGATGCGTCAACAACAACATTCACATCTGTTTTAGATGAGGGAGTGGTCGTCATACTAGTTAAAAAGCTTTCCCAAGAGGGTTATGCTCTGTTACAATGGAAGTTTGGGAAATAAAAGAAAAATATTGAAGAAGCTAGGGTTGAGGGAGTTGTGTGTGTGCGTGTGTGAGAGAGAGAGAGAAAGTAGAGAAAGGAACTACTACCGTGAGTGAAGAAGCCGAGGTCGAGGAGTTGTGTGTATGTGTGAGAGAGAGAGAGAGAGAGAGAGAGAGAGAGAGGACCTGCTACCGTGAGTGAAGAAGCTGAGGTTGAGGGAGTTGTGTGTGCGTATGTGTGAGAGAGAGAGAGAGAAAGAGAGAGCATAGAGCGGAACTGCTACAGTGAGTAAAGAATCCCAAGTTGAGGGAGTTATGTGTATGTGTGTGTGAGAGAGAGAGAGAGAGAGTAGAGAGAGGAACTGCTATTGTGAGTGAAGAAGCCGAGGTCAAGGGAGTTGTGTGTGTGTGTGAGATAGAGAGAGAAAGATAGAGAAAGAGAGTAGAGAGAAGAACTACTACCGTGAATGAAGAACCTGAGGTCGAGGGAGTTGTGTGTGTATGTGTGTATGTGAGAGAGAGAGAGAGTAAAGAGAGAGGAACTGCTACCGTGAGTGAAGAAGCTGAGGTCGAGGGAGTTATGTGTGTGTGTGTGTGTGTGTGTGTGTGTGTGTGTGAGAAAGAGAGAGTAGAGAGAGGAACTGCTACCGCCAGTGAAGAAGCTGAGGTCGAGGGAGTTGTGTGTATGTATGTGTGTGAGAGAGAGAGAGGAGAGAGAGAGGAACTGCTACCGCGAGTGAAGAAGCTGAGGTCGAGGGAGTTGTGTGTATGTGTGTGTGTGTGAGAGAGAGAGAGGAGAGAAACAGGAACTGCTACCTGAGTGAAGAAGCTGAGGTCGAGGGAGTTGTGTGTGTGTGTGTGTGGGTTGTGTGTGAGATCTGGGAAGTTAATTGAAATCGATAATGAAAATAGCAAATCAGGCGGAGAGCATTTTGCTGTTTGCAAATATTTTGAGTCTTAGGCTGTGGAATAGTTAATTGGGCCTCAATGACGCAAAAACACCCTAGACTGAATTACCATATAGAAATAAATAATTTCATATCACAATTAAACTTTAGAAACTATCTATTAAATAATAATAATAATAATAAATTATCATATTAACCATGGTTGTAAATATCTATGATATTTCTGAAATTTCCACCAAAATTTTTATGTTTGAGGAGTACCGAAATATCTTTTAGGTGTAAAATCTTTTCCGTTAAAATATCGATAAAAATATCAATATCGGTGAAACGTAATGCAATCAAAATATTGAGGAAATTTCTTGTGGAAATTACAGGTTGAAAATTTTCAAAATTTTGGATTTCTATCTTCTTTTTTTTAAAAATCTTTTTGAGCAAGCTATAATTATCTCTGTTTTTTTTAATAGATGGTGGGATACAACAACTAACAACTAGCACGTTATAATTATCTTATAGAAAAGATAATGTATAAAAGCTGAAAGAATATATTCTCCTAGATTATTGGAAATATATGTGGTGTTTTAAATTGAATGTACTAATTGTTTGTTTCAGAGACTTGTTAGGCTTATATAATAATTCAGTCCATCAACACAAGTAAAACACTTAGGAATCCTTATACTCAGGACTATTACAGCCCGCAAGAAACTATTGACTCTTTTACTCGATGGATGACTCTTATTGGGAGGTTTGATTGGTTTAAAAATTGTGGCTTTTCTCCTTTCTTTGGGGCATTTTATGCCTACCACTTTGGCCTTCTTCTTATGAAGGCTTTGCCATATGTTGGGGTAGAGAAATGACCATCTTTTACTACTGTGTTGGTAAGTTTACGTTAGAATTTTTGAGCAAATGCTTACTTGAACTTTCGCCTTGGAAAATAGTTTTAAGTTGAGAATAATTTGACGTTACTAACTTTTAAGAGGAAGATAGACATTATCGCATAAAAACCATAATTTCATGGATAGATACACCGTGGTGTGGCCATATAGATTGAGGCCGAAATTTAAATATTTGAAGAAATACAATTGTGAAGAAAAAGTGATGTAGTTTCTTGCACATGAACAGCCGGTTGTCGGTTTTATACATGCTACAGATGCATTTACAGACTTGAGGCCATTGGTAAGACAATGATAATGTTCTCAAGTATATTATCTTACTTTATAAAGCATTTAATTTATTCAGGATTTATGTACGAACTGTGTCGTCCTCCTGCTCAAAGTTGTAATCATGCGGTTGTGTTGATTGGTTATGGCATTATGGAAGACGGCGTGAAATTCTATGGCTTTCTCAACAGTGGAGGACGCTTGTTTGGTGATAGAGGATATGGGAAGATATTGCATTGTAGCATTATAATCAGTCATCACAAAATTAACAGCATGTATAACCAGTCAACAGTTAAAAAAATGCTGAAAGGATCAAGGAAAAAAGAGCATCGACATGCTCACTGACATTTTGTAAAGCAAAGAGTTCGACACCTCGAGAAGTCAAGTCCTCCTAAAACAATGCTAAGTTGCCAAATAATTGATAGATGACTTAGTCAATAATGAAACTGATGTTTAAATATAATCTTCAATATTTAAATGGTTCTAGCAAGGAAATTTAACTTACCAACAAACTAATAATATATAACTTACAAATAAATCAAATGAATAGACTGAATTGATAAACGTTAACAACAAATGTACTTGGTCAAGCATGTTTGTAACAAATATACAGATCATAAAAGTCCAAACATCGGACATAAGGCACCCAAATCAAAGAAAAAAGTGAAAATTTGTGAGAAGCAGGCTTATGTCGTATATTTTTAACCGTTCAGTTGTTTCTTAAACTAAAATGATTCTTGAATGATCCAA